>NDGM010057463.1:0-12026 GCA_002564305.1 Octomys mimax | reverse complement strand
TTTGTTTTTTTCTTTTTTTTTTTTCTTCAGAACCAGGGATTGAACTCAGGTTCTTGCGCTTGCTGGGCAAGCGTTTATTCTACTGAGCCATCTCACCAGCGTTAATTTGGGATTTTGAAAAATAAAATCAGTAGTAGGAATGGAGGGAGGGTTACTGGAGCTAAGGAGAGCTAAGGACTTCTGGAGCTGAAAGGCTAGTACAAACAAGTTTTGAGTGAGAGTGAGGACAGCCCGAGTGACACACAGCACAAGAGGAGGATGGAGCAGCCACTCAGCCGTGACACACTCGTGCTTTTGTCTGGATTTAGCCAGACCCTTGCTCTAAATGACCCATTAACTAAGACACATACATTCATAGGAGACTAGTTGCTTTGAAATACGTCTTGAAATTGTTAAACAATATTAAAATTATAAATATCATCAATAAAAGAAATTAAATGTCTAAAAATATGTTTATATTATTTAGCACCAACAGCGAAAAGTGAAATTTAGAAATGTGATTTCCGGACAGGTGAAGAACCTCAGAGTGTGCAAGGTTTTTTGCCTTGATCTGTTTTCTTTTTTTGCCGCTGTTTTACAAAGCTAGCCAAGCAATTAGTGTTGATTTAAAGCAGTCTGCAAAGTGTTTAGTCATAAGCTGAGTACACTCAATCCACAGGCAAGCAAGAGGGAATGTGAGGGACTGTTATCACAATTACCTCCTTCTGGGGCTGGAGAGATAGCTCAGTGGTGCAGCACCTGCCCGGTAAGGCCAAGACCTTGAGTGCAATTCCTGGTGCCAAAACATAAAAGAAAAACAGAAATTAAAAATCAATCAAGAGCCAGCAAGATATCTCAGCGGACTAAGAGCCTACTTCAGTAAGCACAGGGATCAGGGCTTAATCCTGGCGCCACATGCTGTGCTGGCCTGCCCCAGGTGCACTGAGCGGGCCACCGAGACTGGGCATGCCTATAATCCCAGCTCTGGGGAGGCTGAAAGCAGGAGAATTGCTACACATTCGAGCTGCACTGTGAGACTCTGTACCAAAGGGGGGGGGGACAGAGAGAGAGAGAGAAAGAGAGAGAGAGAGAGAGAGAGAGCAATTAAACAATTACCTCCTTTCTGCCCAATTTTTGATCTGTTGGAACTTTTTTAATTGGCTGTTTTGATATGTGAAGAAATATAATCTAAATGCTGATGTGCTTCGTAAATACGCCCTTTACCTCAGTGAAGAGGGAAGTGGAATTTCATTTGAAAATTTAATGTGAAAATAGTGACAGAGAATGAAGTTTCATAATATAGAAAAATGCAATGAAGTCCCTCATTGTCATGATATCCCCATGCTAAGGGGAAGCTTGTGTTCCACCCCCGTTTAAATTCAGTTTTGTTGACGATGACATTTTTACTATGCAGACAAGTCCCTGGTCCTATAAGAGAAGTGATTAAGGAAACATGTTTTTTTTTGCTGAAATTTTCTGAGCATGTACTTTAAGGAATCCATCTCTGTCAAATCTTTCTCCAACTGGTACAAAAACATGATTTATATCACATTATGTAAACTGTATTGTATTATAAATGGATCTGTGTTTTCCATATAGAGCTACACGAGAAGCATTTTCTGTTGAGTCTGAAATGTGTTTCCTGTAAAGAAAGGTGAAGTGAAAGCTGAAACATATTTTATTACATATTATGAGCTTGATATTTGAAATAATAGAAGCAGGTGCACAGACAGCTATCAACAGTCTTCCCAGAGTGTGGAACAGAGACAGAGACGTGGCCCCGCTGCGGGCAGCCCCTCCGCTGCCTGAGTGGCCGCTGCTCTTCTACTCAGTGTCCAGAGCCTGCATCAGGAGCTCACCCCTGGGCTCTCGCTGTCCTCCACTGAAAGAATGGGCAAGCGTATGCCGGCTACTTCAAGGGATGCCAGACGACTTGAAGGCAAATGAGACTGTGAAGCTGGCGCATTTTCTGCTCTTTGGCAAAGCATTAGAAATAACCATTTCCAATGATTTAAAACATAGAAGCAGAGGGAGTAGAACAGAGCATCGTGTGAAGAACAACATCGAGGCAAACTAAACTACATATACAAATCCCCTCCCATATTTCAGGATAATGATACCTAGGTAACCACTTTCATTAACCGTAATGCTGCCCCTCCTGAGTAAATTCATCTCAGCTGTCACTGTAAAATGTAACTTTATTCTTCAGCTGTCTTCAATAGTTAGCTGCATGACCCAACTCAGTGATTTCCAAATAGAGATGACTAAGACCAGCAGAGTTTCATCACAGCTCCAGCACAAGTGTATTTTTGCAGCATTATGTCAACCAATCAGCTGACCTCAAAAATTTTATTTTACCATGGTTTATTTACAAAATGATTTCACTGGACAAAATATAAATTATACATATTGTGTTGTTACTGACATAGAAAATACTATTGGTGGGTAAAGTTATGAGCAACTATTATAAACAAGAACCATAGTAAAATCATATGCAAGACTTTAAACATTGACAATTTTATTCTTTAGAGAAAAGGAATGCTGACATAAACACTAAGATCAGGTAAGATGCTTCTTGAATATCGAGCTCAATTTCATTTTTGGTTGTATCAAAATCTTAATAATACTATTTTAAGAGATTATGAGAAAACATTATTAGAGCTTTGCATAATCACCTATTCCAGAAAGTAAGGGCATGAAAATAATTATTTCTAGCCTTCAGTACCTACTAAATCTCTTTTGTACCAGTTGTATTTTAAAACATGCTTCTTGCCTGTAGCTGAACTTGAATACTAAATTTGTCCAATAAATTTTATTTACCCCTAACCTTCATCCATTCACTGAGGCATCATTGAGCATTAAAATGTGTTGAGGAACTTGGAGAGGGCTTAAGCTAGAGATATGGATCAGACCCCTGTTCTTCATCCATTTTGTTCAGATGAATAGAACAAGAAAGCCCATCAGGCTTTGCAGTACAGTTCCTGGGTTCTCTGGTTGATAGAAATGTTGCAACTATGAAAAACTCATGACATTTGGGGACTCAAGAGAGGGTTTCCAAAGAACTGAACAAAAATAGTTTAGAGTCATGAAATCTCAAGACTCCTGAACTGATAGTTAGGACAGACTGAAGATCAATGTACCCAACCATAATAAGTAAAAAAAAAAAAAAGGAAGGGCAATGATATTCCTAAAAGAAACACCAAGCTATAATATAGAGTTAGAAACTGAATCTAGTTTTAGAAGTTAAGGAGGGTGTCACAAAACAACTGACATTTCCATTGAGGGATGAGTAGAATTTCATCTCAGGAGTAGTGGAAAGATTAATTCATTCTAGGAACTAATGGCCAAATGCACAGAGAAGCCCCATCCAATAGCAGATTGGTAAAGGCCAGTTCTCCAAAAAGGTGCTCGGGCTGCATTGCTTGCAGAATCCAATAAAGAAGTAACCCAGGGTCCTCCATTATGGGCCCCTTGCAGTGGACAGAAAAGACCGTGGGAACAGCAATACTTCAGATGTGTGCACCTAGTGGCCTTGAAGAACAAGGACAATATCAGAATTACTACAATGCAGTAATTAGTGCATAAAGAGCAAAGACTGGTTTTGACTCATAGCAACGAAAGTTCCAACATGTGATCAAGTGGTCATTTTGCTTTGAATCTGTTGTTCAGAAGCTCATAGCTGAAGGATTGTGGAGCACAGGTAGCTCACATCATCATCCACCCAGCAGAACAAGTGACAGGAGAGACCAGGCTCCCACACTGCCTTATGTATCCCTGGAATGACCTAAGAGCCTCCTATGAAGTCCAACTTCTATGTGGCCCGACACTTCACAGGAGCACCTCCCCAGAACCACCTTTTGAGATATAGAACTTGGGGAGGCATTAGTCCTCAACTGTAGGAAGGTGTTTCCCTTTTTTTTTTTTTTTTCTGCTCATTTATAAATGAATTGGCCTTGGCTCTCCTCTGGCTCCATTTCATTTCATATCACTGAGCACTCATACCCACTAAAGCCACATCTTGCTTTCTCAAAACTGGAGAAAACATTCCCCCTCGTGGCTTCTCCAGCCTTGTTTGCACTTGCCTCCCAGCACTGGCTCCTTCTCACCACTTAGCTCCAACTCAAATTTCATCTCACCAGAGACCTCTGTAGAGCAAGGCCTGCCAGTCTCCTCCTCCCACTCCAGCTGCACCTGAGTTTTTATTTACTCACAAGTGGGCCTTACTTCTTCAGGATAATTTTCAATGAGTGGCATCACCTGATTTCTTCCCTTTGTGTACTTGTTTATTTCTACCATCCTTGTCTATAATGCATTCTTGTAGGTATAACTTTTCAGTCTTTATCACCATTGCATAACCTAGGTATAATGCACAGTAGTCTTCCACAAGTCTAAATTGAACACATGAATGAAAAAAAAATCAATATCTTCAGCTGTCACAAACCATGTCCACCTACTAACCAGAGATTCCAGATCCCCCTACTTCAGTAGATTCCAAACAAATAAAAAGTAATGAGAGGATAAATAGTCTCCATTTCCCAGGAGTATTTTATGTTTTAAGCATTCAATTTGAAAAACTAGAGTTTGATTAAAAGAGATAGAAATGCCAACAAGAAACTTTAATCCAAAGAAAGAGTAATTAAGGTTAAGCTTAAACAAACCCCGCAGGGCGTCTCTTGAGCACTGAATGTTCAGGAGCAAGAAGCATGCTCTGATCCTGTCTCCTGCCCAGTGACTTTTCTCCAGTCACTTGTACATGTCTATGAAGGCCATCTGTATCCCTCAGGCAAAGGCAGATCACCCGTGGGACTTCAGCAGTTATGCCTGATCACTGATGCCCCTGGGTAAAAGCAACTATTGGAACAACTGTGATAAAAGCCAGAAAGCACATGATACAATGAAGGGAACAGAAAAGGAGAATAAGATCAGAGATCACAGCCGTTTTGGAGCTGGGCTGCTGGGATCAGAGATGAGATACCTTGCTGGATTTCCTTCTTCCCTCTTTGCTGAGGAGTAAGAAGAGAGGTGAGGGCATGCAACTTTGTCATCATATGCACAGTAATTTATTTTGAGTAAAAGGACACATGCCATGAGTCTGGAAAGAGAGACTAAAGTAATGACTGAGAGAGTGAAATGCACGTGATAGATTTCAGTGATTGATGAATGAGAAACCCTACCTAGGGAGGGAGTTTTATGTCTATGTCTGTAGCTTTTGAATAAAATCAATATCTTCAGATATCTATATATTAGACAGACAGACAGATAATTTACAAAGAGGATCAACAAGTCTCTCTCCCAGAAAGTGCAACCACATACAGTTACAGTTATGTACAACTTTGCAAAATCAGAACCCATTTCTAGCATGATGAAAAAATAAACCTGTGTTACATATAGTTACTGCACAAGTGTCCATTTTCTTTCATTTGTTTCTTCATTTCTCTGATGGTTACTAAGTTAACACAAAATCTGCTGTATCTGTGTTCCTCAAGATAGCCGCAGAAAGTGTCGCCAGGAGATCTTCAAAGGAAGCAAAACTAGATATCTGCATGAATGTGAGAGGACTACATTCTTTCTTTGTTAAGGCTTTCCTTACTGCCCAAGTGCCTTTGCTTTTCTGTGCCTCTCTGTAATAATCTGAATTAGATTGTGTTGGTCTGGAAGGTGGGAAAGAACCTTAGAGTCAGACAGGCAAGCACTCAAGTTTCCCTCTTCCAATAACCATGCAAAGCTGAATGGGTTTCTTGCATTCTTAAAGCCTCTGTTTCCTAATACAGAGAATGAGAGTACTTCCAACTACTTCACACAGTTAGTTGCTTTGAGAATTAAGAAATAACATACCTTCTATGCTTGGAGTGAATGATCAGTGCTGTGGCATATTTATCATTAATCAGAACTCATAGTTTTACAATTTTACCTGTCTGAATAAAATTATTTAAGAGCAGAGACTATATTTATTTATAAGGCTGACAGTGATCTGGGCTAGCACGTAACAGTAATGCTCAGAGAACATTTTCTCCATGTGGATAATGCTATTTATGGAAATTCTCAGACAGAAAGAAGCATCTTCCTGTTGCCATAGCTGTCATGCATTTTGGGGACAGGGCTACCATGATCTAGGAAGAGCAAGATTACCTGAAGACATTCTTCTTTGAGGACAAAAGCAAAATGTATGCAAGAAATGGAGTCATGGGGCAGAACCCTAAGCACAAAACTCATCTCCAGAGTCCACATGGTGAAAGGTGAGGATGGGGGATATCAAGACAAAGACCCCCCAAAGGAAGGTACAGGGAAGCACACATTAAATGTCTCCCAGTGACTCCTGCAAATGTGTTCTCCACTCTCCCAACCCCTCTCTCTGTGTAGGAATGCACTCAATATAACCATGTCAGTGTGTTCTCAGGAATCACCCTGTAGAATCCCAGAGGGAAATAAAAAAGAGAAAGAAACCCGAGGTTGGCAATTTTGTTCCTCTAGCTTCCATATTTCAGTTGGTTTGGGTTATCAGTGTTCAGCATCATCATTGCTTTTGACACTGAACTCTAGTTTATCCAGCTGCCTATTGGGTAACAGCATTGTTCTTTGTTGTTTCCAGCTGTCCTTTGCTGTATATTTTTGTAGTTCTTCTACATTATACTAATTCTCTATAAAGTGCTTTGTTGCAGCTGAACATCTTTAGTCATGCTAATGGGAGGGTGCCTCTGACTCTGGCCTGGACTCCAATAGCAATGAGGGAAAGAGGTGCCAGCAGAAGGTGAACAGGCCAGTGAGATAGCTCTGGGGACTAAGGGCTTGTTTTGGCAAGCACAGGGACCAGGGCTCAATCCCTGCTCCGGCATGCCACACCAGCCTAGCCCCCACTCCCAAGCGCGCTGAGCCAGCCACCCAGTGTGGGCGTAGTGGTGCGCATCTGTAAGCCCCACTCTGATAAGGCTGAAAACAGGAGAATCACTACAAGTCTGAGCTACATAGTGAGATCTTGTACCACATACCTACATACCTACATACATACATACATACATACATACATACAGTGGACACTGAATCCAAGCTTGACATGCCATCCTGCAGGGGAGGCCAACAAAAAAGCAAGTGGCAGCTTAAAAGCAAGGGATAAATAGAGCAAATCAACGGTCAGTGATTCAAAAAGAGGGAAATCTATACCACAGCTAAAGAGTGCGCATCGTACGCATCACTCATAAGAGCTGGGACCTCAGCACCACTTAAAGTGTGCTGAAGACCCACATACATAACACAAAGTAAATTTCATGAAAATCCTATGTGTGACATTCTCTTTCTATGATCCCAGCAGAAGACTGGATCTGAGCCTTGAAACCCCCTTGGGACCATTTTGCAAGGTAAAGCATAGCAAATAGAAGGAAATCCCTGGAGAACAGATGTGAGTATGGATGGCTGAGGAGCCACACCCTTCCAACATCTCCTGATTAAGTCAGGATCCCGCCATAGAATATTTAACACTTAGTGAACTTTCCTAAGCATATAAGGGGCCTAGTTTGATGACAAGGAAGAATGGATCACAGAGGATATTATACAGTGAGCAAATCAAATGACTTTTTTAGCTTTTGATTTTCTTATCAGACCAATACAAAAACAATTGTATCTTCCTATAAGAGGGCCCCTGTGAGCTTAAAGTGAAATCCAAGGGCAGAAAGTATTATAGGTGAATTACCCTCAGCTGTCAGTTGTAATGAGGCTCAAAGCGTCACTAAGATGAAATGTAGGGCACCCCCAGCAGGATCTTTCCTGACCTCACTCTTTGCCATATCTGTAGATCTTTGGCATCTTTATTCCCAAAGTCAATCAGAGCTGAAGTGAAGCTTCTACAGAAGGCTTAGTATTCTAAGCTCACCTATGCATCAACTACCAGTGAAGAATCAAATCCTGACTAGAGGAAATGGTTGGCTTCAAACTTTCCTTGAGTTTCTACCAGGTATGTGGCCCAGAATAGCTAATAAAACCTACCTTATCAGGTTGAATAAATGTATAAAATGCAACATCTGAAAGGCCCCAAATCATATCTGCCCCACTGACAACTGTTGATGACCCCCATGAAACTTTATTTTTCTCAGTAGAATTATTCCATCCACACTTTCCACATCCACACTTCACCAGGGGTACCGAGATGCCAGGCATCCAACTTCTTTCTCCTTTTACTTTGATAGCACGGATAAAAGTGAGAAATATTTTTAATATCCTTTTCCTGCAGGTCTGAAGCTGTAGCAGAGATACAATACAGTTCCAACTGCTCCAAGAACATTTTTCTCCTACAGTGATAAATCTGTAGGAGACCAATGTTTCAAATAGTAAAAACTTCACATTGATTTGAAATGTAATAATGGGTAAAAAGGAAGAAGGAGTAGAAATGCCAGAATGGAAGTAAATGAATATTCTGGAATATACAGACTCCAGCAAGAACAAATGGGTAGTATAATGAAATCAAAGTTGACCCTGCTGCATGCATTTTAATAGCTAGGAAGATGCAATTTCTGTTATCAACCTGAGGAGTCGAAGCATGACTTAACAGACTCTCCTAGTGGACAGCCCTGTACACAATCCATCGCCTTGTGTCACTCATCCTTATTTATCAAAAAGGATGACATTTAATACAAAATAAGAATGATGAAGCATTTGGAAATTTGTGCAATTTATTACTGATGTCAAGCCTTATTAGTCTAACCAGAGATTGACAAAATTTGCTTAGTACAATTGGGTCTGAGAAAAGCGTTATCATTACCAGATGCCTTTTCAAGTAAAAAGTCCTCATGAAAGGATAGGATTGCCTGTAGATCAGGCTGGCTCAACCTTTATTGGAGGAAACAATTACTCCTGAAATACATTACTATATTGTATCCTAGGAAGGACACATTCTTCATTTTTATGTTTGAACAAAGTTTTTATTTAATTTTAGTTATTTAATGAATGAAGTATTTGAGTTTCAAACTCTTAAAATGAAAGTTATCTGCATTCTCTGGGTGTAAACTTAGGTGGCATTATATTCCCTATATCTGCGTTTGTTTGGTAAGGGACCAAGGGACTTAGGTGTCTCCTGTGTACACATTCCAAGCGGTGTCCATAATGATGGCTACTTGTACATAAATAAAATGGGTTTGGAGATCACTGGAAGCGATTGAATGCTTGCAAAAAGAGGCTAATGAAGGGAGGATTTAGCTACAGAAGAGTTTCATAAAATGAATTCAGAAATAGAACATGAAATTTAAACATCACGACTCCAGAAGATAATGGTTGGACTTTGTACATCCTTCTCCCCTGGGCCACTCTGTCACCAGCTTATATAAGTATAGTGCAGATGCAAAACAGTGTGTTCTTACTTCAATGTGTAATGCACTGATTCTAAAGCACCCCTGTGAAGAAGTGCTTATAAGCAATGGGAAAAGATTTTCATTTTCTTTAAAATTGTAAAACTCAACTCCAGAGGAACAAAACAGATCTCTGTTGAATGAGAGACTAACTGAGTCAATAGTAAAGAGGCTTAGCTTGAACTGGGACTGGGATGGGAGTCTCAGTGGTACTGATTGTAACCCAGGGAGAACTATTGAGGGGCATCAGCCTCTCCCCATCTGGACTCAGTCACCATTGACATTTTAAGACCAAAGTAGCTAGTGGGCAAGTATTGTCTATCAGAGATTAGCAACCATTTTCTGCAAAGCACCAGATGGCAAGTGTTTAGGCTTTGAGAACCACGTCAGCTCTCTTTGAAGCACTAAACCCTTCAAAAGCAGCCCTAGATGACACATGAGCAAATCAGTACAGCTGCTTGTCCGTGCAGCCTGATAGACCCTAATTTTGACCATCATTTCATTTCTACATCATGGATAAGTATTATTTTGCTGTTTCATTCAACCATTGTATTTAAAACTCTAAAAGCTACTCTTAGTCAAGGATCACACAGAAGCAAGTGGCTAGTCCATCAGCGGTGCCCCAGAGGCTGGGTGTCTCACCCCATGAATGAAACACAGAGAAGGAGAATGAACTCTCAAATCCTTCCAAATCTACAGCTTGGATCTTGGCAGTATAGGATGGCGGATGTGACGACCAAAAGATCAACGTGACTGGGGTGAAAACACCATAGAACAGAGTTTCATTCCAGGACTTAAGTTTTAACCTTCTACAGAGACCAGGTGAGAGACAGCCTTGGAAGATATGCTTAGAGAGTGTGGGAACTAGATAGAGATGCCCTGAGAAACTCAATATTAGACCTAGAAGATGATGAAGTCTGTGTTCAGTGGTGGAAGGCCAGGTTCAGTGGTTCTGACCTTCAGGGAAAAGTCTGCTTGTGCTCTTGCACTGCTGTGTATATTCAGCATAAACTAGTGATCTGCGACACTAAATGTGTGTGTGAGGGGTTGCCTAAATAGCATGTTAAAATCGTAGTCTTCTTTGCCTTAGTTAAAGGTGGTTCATTAGTGTTTCTTACAGTTTGCCAATACCCATCTTATAGTTGATGCTACTTTTGTCACTTACTTTACTACTATAGCCAAGGTGACCAGGCCATTGCTATCAATCAATTTTTTTTCTGCCTGGACATATTTCATCTATATTGCTTGGATTTGGTAAACAATATCATGGCCCATTCCTGAAGAACCGAGTAGTAAATCAAAGGAACTGCAAACTCCAGCACAGAAAACAAATAGAAACATGAAAAGGTAGCAAAATGTCTCCTAAAATTCGCAACTCCCCAGAGCCAATCAAGGGGGCACTGAGGGAAGAAAAACAGAAGCCACAAAGCAGAAATGTCTGAAAGGCTATCAAGGGAGATAAACACAGTTCAATGAAAGACAAGGTAAATTCAAAGAAGATGATCACTAAAGCATAACGACCCCTAATCACCAAGTGATCACTCATCTTTTGTTTCACTTTGGTCAAAATGAAACAATTCATCAGTGAGTCTAGAGAAAACATAATGAAGAATAGAAATCCATAAACAAAGTTCCGCACAAAAATCCAGGTGTTTAATAATACCATTGAAATTATGGACAGCAGAAGGGACCTGAAGACAGAGTATCATATCCACAAGACAGGGCAGTGGTTCGTCATAAACTAATATGGTATAACTTAAAAGTAACATGAAATACGGATTCAACAGCTGTTAGATGACTCCAAAAATCAATATATATGTAAATATAATATAATATATGTGCAAAGCAGAAGACAGAACAAAGGGCATACAAAACCTACTTACAGAAGAAACAGCAGAAAAATGTCCAAACGTGGAAGAATTTATCATACAGACAAGTGAGGCATATTGAACCCCAAATAGCCAAGATCACTAAAAAAATAGTCAGCACCATACCCTAATTAAAATGCCACAGATCTGATATAAGAACAGAATTTTAAAAGCTTCTATAAAAGGACAATGAATCACTTATAAATAAAATTGCATCCAAATTCCAACAAACTTCTCAACATGAACTTCCATTGCCAGTAGAGCTTAGAATGAAGGGCTTCAAGCCCTAAAAGAAAACAACTTCCAATCCAGCGTAATATATACTGAAAGCTTATCTTTCAAAATTAAAAAATAAGATATCTGAATAATACAGGACGCTAAAAAAATTCATGGTGTTCAAACCTGAGTACTCCATATAATCCTCAAGGCTATCCTAGAAAGAAACAAAGAAGCTAACAATGTCTAAAAAGTCCTCTAGAATTAATGCATTGAATAGGGATGGCAATTAATTAGAAAGGAAAGAAAGTAAAAAAGCAATAGGTAAATAATACAATCTCCAGAATAAGTAATTCCCTATCAATTTTAATTGTCAATGTGAATGGACTTGATTTATGAATCAAGACACAGTTTAATGGAATGAATAAAAAAATCAGTGGTATGCTGTAGTAAAGAAACATATTTAACACAAATAGAAATTCATAGGCTAAATATCAAAGAATTGAAAATAATATTCTACAGGAACACAAAAATGAGCTAAAGTAGCAATACTGTTTTCTTTTTTTTTCATTGTACATTGTTATCTTTTATTTTATAATTAACACTCTGCATATATTCTTCTTAGTGTTTA
>NDGM010056667.1:0-11752 GCA_002564305.1 Octomys mimax | reverse complement strand
ATTTACAAACACCATTAGAACAAATCCCTCTATTCATTAAGAGAATGTAACTATATATATATACTAACCATTTTGAATATGAACTTTGAAGTTACATATTTTTTGTTCAGAAAATAAGTAATTCTTTTTAGAAATGAAAAGAGAATTCCACTGATTTGTGATGTTGACACCTTTTTCATCTATCATCTAAGAATAAGAATGTTTTCAATGAACGATTAGTTGAATGTCTCTGCTAACCATTAAACTAATGTTCCTCAAAATCTGAGACGCTACATAATATTGTAAAATCACAACATAGTTTGTGACAAGGCTGTGATTCTCCAAAAGGTAATGCTTGTAAAATACTGAGATCCTTTCCTTGCTCTAAATCACCTACGTTGCAAAGAGGCATAAAACCTTTCAAAACTTCAATACTTCATATTACATATTACACTCATTTGTGTAAAAATAAAATTCAGTCATACTTCTAGGCTGACATTCAGAATTGGCTAAAATATTATGCTTAGTACTAACATTTTTGTTCTTGAAACTGGTCAACAGAGTAAATTGTTTGGGTATTTTTCTGTCCCACAAAGTTCAGGTTATCTTGGAAAGAATAAAGAAAACATCAAGACTAAAGGCTGAGGGCCAAAAGGAGCAGACATGAGTTTTCTTATTAGTAAAGTGCGAGATTTTTTTTAAACTGCATAATCTGTATTTGTCATCCAATAAACTCATCTTACTAGGAAAATCATAGTCAGGGTTCAAATGCAATCACCATCCTTTCAAATGCACAGTCAGCATTTTGGTACAGCACCTTAGCTTGCTTAATTTTATATTGTTGTTATGATGTCATAGCTAGTAGTAGCTCATGCAACTGAGCATGTAGTGCCACAATGATGACCACGGGTAATCAATTATTATTATTATTGTTATTATTATTAAGGTGAATAATACCTCTAGACCAAGGATTGGCAAATTTCTCCCCGCCCCCCGGAAATACATAGTAGTAAACATAGAGTTTGAAGTATTACCCACACATAACACTAATCTATTTAAGACATACAAACATTACAAGACCTGAATTTCTTTTGAATAATCTTGGACATCTGAGCATGTGAGATTATTGTGACTTAAGAACTGTAGATCTCAAAAGAGATGAAGGGAGTCTAAGTCATGCTCATGGTACAAGTGACACTGCAGTACATGCCTCATAAATTCTTACTATTTAGGAGTAACAGTAAATCAGCCGACAGCTTTCCAAGGACAATAACTTCAGTGAGTAAACTTTACACAAATACTATATAAAGAAAAATTTACACGTGGAGGGTAGGTCGCTTGCCCCAAGTCCAGGCTACTTCAGCATGAAGGACGAACTCTCAGGCCAATCAATCTGCTGTCTGACAACATAATCCTACCCACCATTGTCCAAAGCAGGTGATAGATCTATACACAGCATATGGTTTCTTACCGCAGTTATGTCTAATATTTTGTCAAAGCATGTTTAAACATATTTTGTGGGTGTAATGAAAATCCTTTAGCAAGGATTTGAAACCCAGCACTCAAAAGTGTTCCATTGCCACAATGAATGTTAGAAAAGTAACTACAATTTGATGATTAGCTAGTCTAAGAATTTTCTCCAAGTTTCTTAATTTTCTTTTCATCCTTACAGATCTAAGTAAGGTATAGTAGTTCTACTTTGATGAGATGAACTTCATTATATTTATTAATCAGAAATAAAAATCTATTTTCAGTTGTCAAATCGCCTGAGCACTAATAAAAATAAATGTGATTATATAAATGAGCAAAGAGTATAGGAGGAACTTGAAGATAAAGTTAAGACTTCCAAGTTCCTTCTTTCAGAGGAATGAAAATATATTTGAGAGAGAATGACTGCCCGTGTGGTAGAAGTATTTGACACCAGCCAGGAGGCACGGACTCACTGTCCATTTGATTATACCGATGTATTGATATGAAAAACTAGGGAAGAGCTATATCCACCAGAAGTGAATTTAAAGCCTCAAAACTCACCTGCAGAAAAGCTGTTAGGTTTTCTTTCTCCTCAGTCATATATATATAATTATATATATATATTAATATATAAATATTAATTATATATATATATATATAGAGTTTTTCCCCAGAACCAGGGATTGAACTCAGGCCCTTGCCCAGGAAGTGCTTATTCCATTGAGCCATCTCCCCAGCCCCTCAGTCATATTTTTCTCCAGAAGTACTATAGGACAAGGGATACCCATTCACATAGTATAGGCAAAAATACAAATTAAACTCACAGAACAACATGGACAGTGATGCATTCTTATTAAAGTATTGTCCCCAGTTTTATGCTGAGGTTTTAATCATGAATAAAAAATAAGTCTCTTTTTTGAGTCCCTCAAAAATTATTTTATTCTATTTCTGAAAAACTTTGGATTGGTTAACAATGTTATTGTATATGATGATTAAAAAACACTCACACCAGAAATAAAGTAATTTCAATCCCAATTTCTGTCTTGCATGCTCTGTCTCTGTCTTTCGCTGTCTTTGTCTGTCTTTCTCTATATCTGTAGAGATAGGGAGAGATAGAGAGAGACAGACAGAGAGGGAGAGAGAGAGGGAGAGAGGCAAAGAGAGGGAGAGAGAGACAGAGAGAGACAGACAGAGACAGCAGGGAGAGAGGGAGAGAGAGAAAGTGAGGAAGAGGGGGAGAGGGAGAGAGACAGAGAGACAGACAGACAGACAGTCAGACAGACAGACAAATAGACAGAGAGGGAGAGAGTCAAAGAAAGAAAATGTATGTGTGTATTTGGGAAAAATAATAAATAATATAATGTTTGATGTCTAAATATATTACAACAAAGTAAGATAAAAGAAAATTTGTTTGATTTCATGGATGAATTTTCTCAAAGATTCTTTGTTATTATCTATAAATTGTTCTCATTTTTTAAGATTTATTTATTTGACACATGGTCTCATTATAGAGCTCAGACTCATAGTGGTCCTCCTGTCTCAGTCTCCTCAGCGTTGGGATTACAGGTATGCATCACCATGCCTGGCTTCTGTGGCTGGCTCAGCCTGGGACTGGCACAGCATGCAGTACTGGTGCCAGACCTCAGATTCTTGAGCTTGTCAGATAGCCACTGGGCTATCTCCACAGCTCCCATTTTTTTTTATCTGTATCTCATTTATTTTCTCCCCTCATATGATCTTTCTGTGCAATCAATGTGATTCCTAATCCTCATATATGGCCATGGTAGGATATAGTTTTTAATATTCTCTAAATAGTCAGAGATATTTTTACCTTGACCATCCTCTGTAGCATGTTAGCAAAAATCTGTGGTGGATCAAGAAAATTTTGTGGTGGCACGTGCCTATAATCCCAGTGCTTGAGAGGCAGAAAACAGGAGGATCACTACAAGTCTGATCTGTGTAGTGAGACCTTATAGAGCCTGTACTAAATACATTTTTTTTAAAAAAAAGAAAATTTTGATTAAAGAAAATGAAAATGAGGGCTAACCTTTGGACTTTTATATTTTGAAAACCATAAAGGTTCCACTAGAAGTGAAATGGCTACATTGTTCACTTTTTAAACGAGGCAGCTAACAAAGGTACTCACTGAAAACAACAATATCGTTACTTCTCTGTTGCACCTGAAGAAACAGATGTGTCCATGGAGAATTTTAAAGCACAGTAGCCTCTGATCTCATCAATAGCATTGACTGAAATAATTTCAATAATGTTATAGCTTTTCTCAACCCAAAACGTGAATAATAAATTATATAACAATTTTTAAATTATACATACAGAACTATAGAAATGAAAAATTACATAGGATATCACAGTATTCTTCAAAGGCAAATGTAACAATACCTTATGCTACATGATTTTTGCAGGTTATTTCTAGTCAAGAAGCTTCCCTGATGTGAGAAATTTGAGTAGTCATAGCACAGAATGTTTTGTCTTCACTGATGCAGGTTTCTCACTCTTACACAGTGATTAGATTTTAGGTGGGCATATGAAAGACAGACTGAGGTTCTCCACCTTGCTTACTAGAATTTTATATGACTGCATCTTACAGGAAACAAAGCACCATGCTAAATTTCTGCATAAACTATTGTGGATATGAAAAGAGATTTTTCTCTTATTTTCCTCTTCTTGCTTCCCCTCAACAATGATACTGTTATTAATCCTCTACAGTTTGGACAAGGTTAGGGGGACAGCATTCTACATTAATGTACATTGGTAACACAAAAGTACCTGAGCTCATGAGGTGTTTAAGAATATAGAAATACTGGTTCAAGGTTTTCACGAAAAATACGTAACTATCTGCTCTCCTGAGACACTGATTTCAGTGTCTGTAACACCCATACTAAATAATTGTGTAAAAACATATTGACTAAAGTCTATACTTACACAGTATTCAATCTAAATATACAACAAGAAAATAAGTATATTAAGTGGTCATTATATATTGTTTTGACAACGTAAATACTATTTTATAATTTAAGTGAAAATGCAACATTAAAAGTAGCTTTATAGTATTTCAAATTTTAAAATACTCAGAAAAAATTAAGGAAGAAAGCATTGAAAGCATCAAAAACATAATTCAAAGCTTAAAGTTTTAAACTAAATATTCCAAATAAATGCAATAATTGGCATTTTCATAATTAGAAGATTTATCTTTTAAAATTATATTTTAATTTCCCCTAGGTAGTGCTCATTTGAATTATGTCATCAATGTATCTAAAATTACATAAAACTACCACATTTATTCTCAATCTTTAGCATATGTGAGTTTTCTATGTGCTACTGTATATTAAACTAGCTGGTTTAGTTCAACCATCCTGTAGTTATGAGGAATATCTAAACCAAGTTATCTGCTTGTATTTCTTCTTTGTTACAAGGCCTCAGTGAATCTTCACATTTGAATTAATACATTTTCAACTCTTGTTGTATGAGGCTTGTACCTATAGGACTCTTAGAAGATTTTTCTGCCTCTTTAGACAGTCTTTTTCCTTGTAGATAATCATCTTCTCAATGCCCTACGATCTGCTTTTGTCTTCATCTTGAGATGTCTTTCTCTTACTTGGTTGCCTGGTTCAAACATTTCCTTGCTTGTGAAATCTAAATAGACTCCCTTGTGCTGCCTCACACTCACTTCTGTGATAAATGACCTCAACATTCCACATCTTTCAGGATGAGTTGGTATTCTAGATGAATAAGCAAAAATGGATCCTTTCTCTTTCACATGTAGTGAGAAAACAAAGGAAAAAGGGTAGACAAGACAAAAAATAATATTGGATTTTAGATAATGATATGATAGAAATGTGACTGATGTAGCTAGACTTTTTGAGCTTGGATCGTTATAAGGAGGAATTTGCCTTTCAGGAGATCACGTTTATCAGAAAACTGAGTATCAAGAGAAGCCACCCTGGTTGCATGACCTCAGCTCCTCCGCATTACTGCCTTATTCCTTTAGATATTTCCAAAATCTACAGATGTATTCATTACACATTAATAATCCATGATGTTTGTTGAAGCATCATATATGACTATATTTTCTTCTTAATTAACAAAAAATAATTCAAGGAATTTTCTCCTCTCATACACCCAGCCTGTGACCGCTGATTTCCACGCAGCATGTCTGGGTATGGAAGAGCAGAATGTGGCGGCATCGGTGATATGTCAAAGACACTGTTTGGCATTGCAGGTGCATCATCACAACCTTTCAGCCACCTCTGGGAGCTGGTAGCAGGCCTCAGCCTATAAACTCTGCAGCACTAGCTCCAGAGGGACTATGTCCCCTGCTCAAACTAAGAGGGCTGTTATGCCATAATGCCATGATTTTAGATGTGGCTCTTCTGATTCCCAAGACCAACTCTGACACACCAGGATTTCTTTCAAGTGTGGGTGCAAGACAACCAGTATCAGTGTCATTCACAGACTTCTGATGAAGGTGTACTCTCAGGTCTCAGCTCAGATCTACTAAATCACAAATTCTGGAAATGAGATCCTGCATTCTGACTTACCAATCCCACTATGTGATTCCAACATACACTGAAACTGTAAAACCATTCTTTGCAAAACAAAATGTAAACACACTTTGCTCTATTACAAAAGTCTATGTAAATATTTAGTGTAAAGTTTTACTATTTTCACTGTGGGCAGGTTATCTAAAAGGAACTAAAGGGCCAGCAAGATAGTTCAGCCAAATAAGGTGCCTGCTTACTCAAGCTTAGGTTAGGGCACATAGACTGTGGTTCGATCTCTGGCCTCATATGCAGTGCCAGCCCCATTCCCAGGGTGGGCAGAGCCAGCCAAAAAAAATTTTTTTTTAAATTTGAGGAACTAAATATATTTGTAAGAAAAAGATCTGTTTCTATGTAAAGCACAAAGAGGTGGAAAACACAGAATCACTTGCTTTGGTTGGAGGATTAATACTTTCTCAATTTCCATTTAATGTTCAAATTAATTTGAAAACATTTCAAAAACATGTAAACAGCTTTTACCTATCAAAAACTGTATAGGATATTGGATAAAAAGACACAGAAGAACAACTGGTTTACCATAGCACTCATGTTCTAATGTCCAGGAATAGATTTCTTTAAGATTTTTGTGAGAGAGAAATCTCAGGAAAAAGACAATTACATTGAATGTAGTGATTTGAAAGTTTAAGAGAGCAAATATACTCACAATTTTTATAAGGTCTCCCATTCCTTATATCTTTGGTATTATCAACAAATAACAAAAACTTTAGAATAATCTATATTGCTTTCTTTAAAAAGGGCTACTTGTTATACTTTGGACAAAATAATTGAAATTATTTTACAGTATTAAGCTGAGCTCTTTTCCTAACTGAAATCATGAGACCATCTTCATGTGACTTAAAAAAGTTATTTTACTTATTTTTTCTTTCAGTTAATTTTACTTGCATTTATTCTTGCTTTTCACTGCACACCTGACTTCTAATTATGAATGTATAGCTCATTCATTTTTTATCAGTCCATTTTAGATATTCACAGTGATCACATTTGTTACAGCAGCTTGTACCTGTACGTGGTGCATGTTCACTCTTCCTTTGACCGCCAGTCCATCCTTCCCCCTAAACCCCTCTCCACCTGCGAGCTTTGTTTCCTTTTATTCTGTTTTTTTTTTTTCTTTTCTACCTCCCCTCACTCTTGTTCCTTTTACCACTGGAACATTTTCAAATATCTATTGTATAATTTTGTCCTTATGCTTTTCATTCTCATACCAAAGAAACAATGTAGAATTTACTTAGGAGTTTCTGATTTATTTAGCTTAAGAGTATGGCCTCAAGATGCATGCATTTAACTGTAAACACCTCAGATTTATCCTTTTTTGCAGAGTAGTGCTCTATCATATAAAAAAATCTTTTTCCATTCATCCCTTGTTGAGCATTTGGATTTATCCTACGATTTAGCTTTTATAAATTGTACTTCTACAAACCTGTATGCATACATTACTGTGGTACGATTCTTTTATTTCAGGAAGATACAAAGGAAACAGTTGGATCAGATGGAAGCTATAGCTTTTGCAGGAGTCTCCCCCAAGTTTAGCTTTTGCAGGAGTCTCCCCCAAGTTTCTACAGTAGTTGTACTTCCTCCACCCCAAGCAACAGTAGAGAAAGCTCCTTTCTTCCCACAGCCCCTTTGGCATTTGTTATTTTTTTAAGGAGCATACAAATTACAACTAAAGAAGAAAAAATTACAAGTGATGCAGAATTTCACTCAAAAAAATAAGATGAATTTCACAGTTTGTTGTAATACAAAGTTTTGTCTTCCAATCAGTTATTCATATTACCAGGAATATGTATTTAAAATTGGAAGAAGAAAGAAAAAAGAAAGAAATGTATAAGAAATTAAGAAAAGAAAAAGTACAAAATATTGAAAAAAGGGGGACAAAAACATTAAAGCATTCACTCCTTCTTTCCATAGACCAGCAGAAATGCACAGTACACCTGGCATTAGTTATTTGTTGCATTCGTGGTAATAGCCATTCTTTCTGGAGTGAGTTAAATCTTCATGTTGTTTTAGTTTGCATCTCTCGAGTGGTGGGTGATATTGCCACCTTTTCATTATTTGCCATTTTACTTCTTGGTATGAGAAGTGTCTGTTTCAGATGCCCATTTTTCAGAGTGAGATTTAAATTTTGGGATTCTTTTAGTTCTTTATATATTCTAGATGTTAGCCCTTTGTGGAACAGCTGGCAAAAAATTTTTCACGTTGCGGGTTGGCTTTTTACCCTGTTAGTGATTTCTTTCACTGTGTAAAAGCACTTTAACAAAATGAGAACCTATTTGTTGATTTCATGTAACATTTGCCACAAGAGAAAAAAGCCAATTGTCTTAAATGGCTTTTATTCATAAAACATGAACATGACTTTTGGATTTGGCATTTAAATCAGAAAATCATGCGAAATATAAAATGTATGCTTCCCATTTTTATTTTTGTACTTGTTATGTTAATATCGAATGTTTTCCTAATTTGGATAATATATTCATGACAACAACTGTTCTTTTATCTTAAATAATACAGATATTATTTCAGTATAACTAAAACATTGAATATTTATGCTTAAATAGAGTTGAGATTTCAGATTTCAGCCTTGATAAATGTTGCAGAAATACCTACTCGGCTATCCCGGAGCACTAGTGACCTTGCGCTGAGAGTGTCAAATTGTAGGGTTAAAATCAAGCAGTGAAGAATCTAATGCCATAAAGAAAATCAGAGCCAGATGGGTGAAAGCCATCAGGAAAGAAAACAAAATGGGATCAAAGTTAGACCGAGTAGCAGTAAAGGGAGGTTAAGAGTAAAAGATAGAAGCTGGTGATTGAGGGATAGCCTCAGAGTATAACCTGCTACAGAGATGGTATACATAAAAAATAAGTTTTTCCTAGTTTCTGGAAGCTATGTGCCTCTTGTCATTTTCACCAGTGCTACATATTTTGGATTACCTTTTATTTTTAGTGATTTTGACTATCATCACACACTATAAGAATATATAGCTTGTCTTATTTAGAAACAGAAAAAATGGCACAAAACCACATTTTATCTTTATTCTCCCATATAACTTGCTTAATACTCACTTAATTAGTGAATACTTGGTACATTACCACTCATGGGCTTAAAACATTTATGCAAGAATCTATGTCTTATTTATTCTACCTTAAGTGGTAGAAAAGCTTCAAAATGATAAATCCTGTTGGAGGTCACTATAAACAATATTTGATTCATATATACTGAAACTTGTTATAAGTAATGAATGATTTAGATAGAGCACATTTAGCACCGTCTAGCAATGAACATTTATTATAGGAATACTACAACAGATGAGTCTGTGGTAGATAGTAAACCATCAATCAGAGGTGACCCCACAACAAATTGCACCTCATCAACTGCTTTAATATGTCATGAAGCTTCCAAATAGACATCACTAGACCATTTGTTAAGATCATGCTACTTTTTCACTGACAGAGAAAAAGACATTTGGTATTTTCATTTATACGTAATAACAAAATGGATCGATGAGATCTACTCACCTAAAATAAAATTTCTATGAGGATCAAGGATTGAAATTCAGACCTAACTTTCCTTACATGATCAATTCTTCATGATCTCTTATTTTAGAAATAATATTTTAAGAATGATGATTTTATTTAGATTCTAAAACTCTAATATACCATAGTATACATGTTTTAAAAGCCACAATTTTATTTAAGCAGAATGAAAAAATGTGTTTACCACCTTTATTCCTATTATGAAACTGAATATTAAGACATTTCAAGTGACACTGCAAAATGAACAAAAATAAAAATAGCATGTTTGAATGTTCAAGTATTCACAATTATGGCAATTAAACTATCAAAAAATGTTTCTTACTGCTACAGAAATACTTTAAAGATATCTTATATAGTCTAGCTTTCTAACATTAAAGAATACTCTTTATTCCTCCATGCATTTTGTGGGTGTGTTTTTTTCAAATTTCTATAATTAAAAATCTATATACCATTATTTCCCTTACTAAGATGCATAATTGTACTTTGCTGTATGTTTGCCATTGGCCATAAGGTGCGTGGAGATCCGAACATCCTGTCTCATCTGGTTTGCACTTCATAGTGGCCTCAATCAGTTCAGTCTATTTCTCTTATATGAATTAGACTATTTTATAATTAGTGTTCAAACATGACTTTAAACACACACATACAAATACTAATACAATTATTTATTTGGAAATCCAAAGTATCATCTTCACTCTCTAATTTTCTGGGGAATGTTGGCAATGTCCACTATGTAGTAGGCCTGATAATGCCGGTTCCTGAAGGGCAGATCTCCTGTCAGCCCTCTGTGAAGCCAACTGTGCAGGGGATAGGAAGACAATGATTCAAGTTGTCTTAAAGATGCATCACTTTTCTTCAATATGCAAGTCAGAGGTATTTTCAAGATGCCTCTGAAAGAATGATTCCACAAGGGCCCCACTTAGAATGATTGTATAATTAAAAAATAACTTTAAATTTGGATAAAAATTTCAGTTCATTTTCAGACAACTGTCTACCACAAATCTAGTCCCTTGCAAATCCTTGCTATGTGTGCAAAACTGCAAAACCCAGTGAGCCACTGACTCAGCCCCGTATGTTTATTAGGTCACTTAGATAACTAAGGATTTTAAGACTACTGATTTACAACTGCCCCGTTGGAAGTAGTATGCTTACTGTTTCTTGTAAAAAATTCTGAGTCACTGGCTCTGTGTCTGCTGTCACAGAATGTTTACTACCATAATGTCCTGTTATGTCACCAGGTGAGGGATCTTAGGACAAGGAGAGTGGGACTATCCCAGTGCATTCCTGCTGCTTGATGTTTCGAGAGTGCAGTTTGATCACTTGCTCTGATCCAGTCTAATTGCCGGCTCTGTCATCTTGTTACTCGATGTCATTCTTATAGTATAAAAATAAAATGATACACCTTATATTAGGAAATTAATACAGGCATTTAACAATGAGTTATTAAAAAAGTTTGAAAAGTCTCATTTTTTGGTAATGAGTCCTTATCAGATTATTCAGTTACCACAGTTAATATTTCTAGGCACATCTTCAAAACTTACTAACATATTAACAATATTGTGCTGTACTTTTATTTTATAAACCAAAGAAACTGACAGTTGAATGGGAAAACAGAAGTAAATTTCTCTTTATACTGAATTTTCTGCTGCCCTGAAATTTCTGGTGACAACAAATATCAATGTCTAAAAGGTGGATGTATCATCTTCTGATGCTACTCATTAATACACTCTTTATTACACTGATCTGAAATCAAATTGTGTTAAGCATTACTTAGCTTCAGCAAATTTTCTTTCTCCCCCCTTCTTTTGGAGCACATATTTAAGCATGTAGGGCAATCTTCTCCTTTCTTTCCATTCACAGATCTGCCTCTTTTTATTCTTATAACATGAACAAAGTGAGCCTATTCTCCACTGTTAAGCTAATTAGCCAGAATTTAGCTCCATTAAAAAAAAAAAATCCAGAGTTAGTGAAATAGCTCAGTAGTCTAAGCGACTTCCTGGCAAGTACAAAGACTTGGGTTTGATTCCTGGTACCTCATGCTGTGTGGCCCCTCCATGCCATGCAGGCTACCTAAACCAGGGGTGGTGGTACACTCCTGTAATCTCAGCATGGGGGAGGCTGGGACAGGAGGATCACTATGAGTCTGAGCTGTGTAGTGAGACAAGTAATAAATACATAAAAAGACTAAAAAAAAAA
>NDGM010056459.1:0-11399 GCA_002564305.1 Octomys mimax | reverse complement strand
GGCTGAAAACAGGAGGATCACTATGAATCTGAGCTGCATAGTGAGACCCTGTACCAAATACATCAGTAAACAAAAGATTAAAAATATGTTTTAAAAGGGGGATGAGATAAGTAAATAAATAAATATGAATGAATGAATGCCAGTGCAAGCTAAGTCAGCAGAGAGAAATGCTGACACTGCAGGAGAGGAAGCAGACAGGTGCAGCCTCTTCTTGGAGAAGAGGAGGCTAGAGCGTGCCAGCATGTCAGCCTCTGGGTGCTCTTCCTTCCTTTCACAGTAAAAGAAAGGGCAGGCACTGGCCCTCAAGCACCAGTTGGTGGATTTGGTGATGGGAAGGAAGAGATAGTGTCGGTTTGCTTGAATTTTCTCAGTAAACTGACAGTAGCTCATTTTAAGAGCCAGGACTTCTGAGCCCAAATGTCTTGAAACTTAATGAAAGTGCTAACCTCCTTTCTATAATATACTCTAAAGAGCAAAGCAGGTGGCAGGTGTATATTTTCCTCACATCTCTGGTGTTCAGCCTGGAAAAGAATGTGCTCAGTTTCTATTAATGAAGACACTTTAACAGAAGAACTACTTAAAGGGAGGAGCATGGAATTAAGACATTCCAGAAGTCATTACCAACCTTAGCACAGTGAGCCAAAGGCAGGCGTGACACTCTGAGGTCCCCCTGAGAGCCAAAGTCAGGACGGCAGAGCCAACAGTGTGATCATTCATGGAAGAGACAGGTAGCCCCTCTGGGGATTGGTGTCCAGGCAGAGAGGGGGTAAGAAGCGTCCTATCTTCTCTTTCCACTTGCCTCTTGCTGCTGTTTCCCAATGGCTGAACTCAACAAGAAGCCGCCTGGCAAGGAAGCCAAGGGGATATGATTCGTGGTGAAGCCTGAAGCATAGGTCAGATGGTGAATAACCAGCACATTCTAACACTTAATGCAGTTAATTTCAAAAGGCTTTGAAAACCACTCCAAGCATAAGCTTTATACCCAATGCCTATGTGTAGAATTCATCTGATTATTTGCTACTAGGGGTTTGGAAACTCAGCTAACTATGCTCTTTGATGCAAATCATCATGGATACCTATAATCTACTGACAACCTTCAAATGTGGTGTTTGTTTCTAGTCTTCTTTGTTTCATCCAGAAATATATTAACCATACACTAGGACTCCTCACTTGCATAAACCACTTCCAGGGCCATTAGAGAGCCCTAGGAATGTATCCATGTCATATTTTTGTAAAATTTTTTAAAGTAATAGTCTTTTAACTGCAGTGAATGAATACAATAACCTTTCTCACTCTGTCCAGTCCTACAGAGGTCTTTCCACACTTCACTCCCACTACATGTAGTTTTAACTCCACTAAACCTGGATCTGCTTCGCTTTATAGAGACACAAGTGTCTCTCCCACCTTTGGGTTAGCGTGATTAATGAACCTCTAAGTGGACATTTGGCAGGGGAAAGCATGGCAAGAAAATACGACAAGCTAGGACAGAGGGAGCAAAGTCTTGGGCAGTAGCAGGAAAGCACTGTCCCCTGTTTCTATTAATGAAGTGTCCCCTGGGTGGCCACTGCTCAGTAGTGAAGGGTGCCAGGTGTCCCCAGGTGCCTGCTTATCTAGGGGCCAGACTCTGATGCTGCTCTTTGTATTTTCAGATGCAGATGGAAACCTGTGTCGAAGTAACCAACTGCTGCAAGTCATGCTGACAATGCACCGAGTCATCATCTCCTCTGCAGAGCTGCTCCAGAAAGTGATGACCCTATATCCTTGCACTCGGTGACTGGAACCCCAAAACGGGGCTTATTCAAAGTATAACTGGACATCTGAAGTATGCTTTATATTGACTTGTTGGAAATAACCCTGAGGGGTAAATAGGTCCATATATCTTTGCAGAGTTAGGGGGTATGTGTGCGTGTGTGTGTGCGTGTGTGTGTGCACACGCGCGTGCGCACCTGTGCATGTGCATGTGTGCATCTTCTTTTGCACGGACAGTAGTGCTCCCAGGTATGCTTACAGAAGTCACCAGCAGTGTGTCTGTCTGGTGAAAGCTGTGTTCTTCAGGGCAGTCAGGATCCACAGCCATCCTGTCCCAACTGACAAGGGCACCAGCAGCACCCCAGCAATGCTCCCCTGCCTGGCTTTCCTGCCCAACTTTTCTTTCCAACTCTTTAGCCCTCCTCAGGATCTGGAGAAAACTTTTTGTGTCTGCGGCATCCTGGGAGATCTGCTGGGGCCTTCCTGCCAGACCAAAGCACTCATGACACTCAGAGCAAATCCTGTGGGGTCCCAGCCTTCTTGTGGGTGCGAATCTGGGGAGTGGGGCGGACGCACCTGCTTTCCCTTTCTCACTGCTACTGATGTGAGCTTTGGAGAGAGAAGGCCTGCGGGGGAGGTGAGACCGTTTAGCGCCTGGGACAAGTGTCCTGGGACTGAGTCATGAGTGTGGCTGCTCTAATCCCATGCTACTCTGCTGATTCCCCGCAGCTTGTCTTACGGCTGTCAGAAAAACTAAATACCAAATAAGAAGAAAAAGAAGTGCATCGGGCCCAAGCCTCTTCCCTAACCCCACTCATGGGTCTTAGCTCCCATCTCCAGGCTGGTGGTTCTGGTAGCACCTGGAGCATGGAGTGAGTGCAGGGCAAGGCCTGGGCGACAGCAGGCACAGAGAATGTGTAGACACCTTGTCTGCAGAGAATTTTAAAACCTTGAAGCCGCACCTGGAGGGTCTCTGCTTTTCACTAACTCCCTGTCCCAGTGATGCAAGCTGTGTGGGTGACCAGATGTCCCTCCCTGAACATCTGGTCTCAGATGTGCTGGCCTCAGGACCAACTGTGCCCGGAGCTGCCCTGCTGCTGCTGCTGCTGCTGCATGGTGGCCCCTCTGCCCTGTGCATGGTCCCTCCACTGCTCACAGCCTCATTTTCTGCCTGCCTCTCTTTCTCCTAGACACCCAAACACTGCCTGTCCCTGGCACCTGCCCCTCCACCACAACACATTCAAGTGTCCCCAAACTAAAACTAATCTCATTACCCCTTTTCCTCTTCATTCCATTGCTAGGGTTAGAAATTTGATACAAAAACATCTAAAAATAGTTTGCAATCACTATCTGTGATCTCTTTACTCCTACTCTTAACTCAACCAGGGCTCCTTCTCAAGCACTCAGACTTTCCTCTGAGGTCACCAGTGAACTCCCAGTTGCCAGTCCCAGTGCTGTTCCATCCACAGCTGTTGCCTCTCCATGTAGCACTGCCCTGGAGCTCCTCGCCTCTGGACTGTCTCTTGCGCGGGTCTCACCTGGCCTCTTCCCTGAGCTGCCCTTGAATTCAGGATAGCATCTGGGTCTCCCGCTCCCTTGGGGCTGTTGAGGGTATTTCTGGATGTCTACCTCTGCCCTTCTGTGCCCCTCACTTTGAAGCAGTTGTTTTTCTAACCTAAATCACAGTTTGAAGATCTGGACTAATATTTCTTGCTTCCACGTCAACCATAGCTTGTTGAAATACCTTAGTCTGTTCACAAGCTCACCCTAGTCCCTGCCACATTAGTTCTGCTCTGGCATCTGTGTTTTCAATTTCAGGTGTGGTGTCATTACCAGTTGCTTAAACCAGAAATGTCAGAAGCTGTCTTGGCTCCTCCCTGGCCTTCACCTCCCACAGACTCTGCCACCCAACCCTAAGGTTTCTGTTTCAGAATTGACTTCTCTGGTCTCTCTCCATTCCTGTGCTGCCACCTAAGTGTGAGTCCCCATGGCTCTGCCCCCTACTGGTCACCTCCTCTGTTGTATGGTCCCCCTTTTTTTTATTATCTGAATCACCTTGCTGTCCTTAAAGTCAGCTGGGAAGGGGGCTCACATGTGGCTCCTGGCTTGCTGGCCAAAGCCCCAGCAGTCCAGCCTGCCTGTCCAGCCCACCTGTCCAGCCCCATGTGCACTGTCTGCTTCTACCTGCAGCTCCCCCAGGACCTTCCCTTCCACACCACACCTCTCAGGCCCTGGGCTTGAAGCCTTCCTCTTTCCCTGTGCCTGGAAAACATTCTGTTTCATGACCTCTCCAAGCGGTTGTTCCTGGCCTTGAAGCCTTCCTTCTACTTCAGAAATACTTCAAGTGTTTTAAGCTAGGCTTCTAGGGGATTGAATATCTATTTGATTTCTTTCCCTTTAGTTTTAACATCGCTTAAATCAAAGCCTCTCTCTCCCTTCCTCTCCTCCTTTCTCATCTGAATGTATTCTTCCTTCAAAAGCATTTTGCCTGTAACCACAGAAAGCGTGAAGTGTTTTTAGGGTGTTAGTTTATGTAACTGAACCTGAGACTGTAAGTTTTGCAATAGTGTAATGCGTACATGTTATAAATGGCTCTTTCTAGTACTGTAACTTATAGAAACTTGTGCCTAGCTGCTGAATTTTGCTAGGTTGCAAAGATATGGAAAAATTAAATTACAAATTAAGACAAATATAAACATGTTTTTAAAGAATACATACCCTTTCTATTTTGTGTCATTTTCTCCAATAGACTATCCCTCCAGGCCAGGGCCCAAGACTTACTGCTCTTTGTTTTTCTTAGTTTAGTGACCATCTCATGGTAGGGTGCAGTAACTATTGCATTATTTGGGGTAAAAAAACATTGGGTACTTTTTTTCTATTTCCCAGAACTTTTAGGTCAGACATCTGGATTTTTCTTTAGGTTAAAATTTATCCTGAGTTAGGGAAAAGGATTCTAAGCAGGGAGTATGAAATTACAAAACTCTGTTGTGGAGAGCCAGGTTAGGCATTGAAGGCAAAATTATTTTTTTACACACTTGGTTTCCCTTTTTGTTTTTCTGTTTTGTTTTGTTATGGATTCAGCCCAGGCTCTTTGCTCTGAGCCCTTTTTGATTTGGAGACAGTGGCTCTCTAAGTGCATGAGTTGCCAGGGCCAGGCTCAGACTTTAGATCCTTCTACCCCAGCCTCCCAAAGTGGTGGGAGTACAGGTGTGCCCCACCGAGTCAGACTGATTTCCGTGTTCTTTGATGTGGAAGTAATAGAACTTTGAGTTAAACAGGCAGTAGGCTCTGGTGGTTTCCTGTTTTCCACTGGAGGGGGGGATTCATTTAAAAACATGCTTTGAATTGTTTGGAGGCCTGAAAGGCGCAGTCAGCACTGTGCAGTCCTCCCTGGCCACACTAGTTAGGGAGAGAAGAAAGTGTGTTTGCAGCAAGGCTCACAGCGAATGCTGAAGTTTGCCCCAGATCACAGACACCTGAGCCTCTGATGACTCAGCTGGGTGTTTGTTCCACCCCCACCCCCAGGAGACCAAGAGGGGCCTTTGAGGGGCTGTTTGTGCCATGTGCCACAGCCTCTGGCACTCATGGCCTCAGGAGGCTGGCACTTGAGCGGCCCCAGCCCCAGCACTCAGGTGGGCGGGTGAGATTCACACGCAGCGGTCTCCAAGTGCTGTCAGTGGTAGTAGGCAATGAGAGGAACACAAACCCCACAGTGAAGCCACTGTGTCAGGGACTGCATTGTCCAGCTGTTTTTATAGAAAGAGAGTTAAGAAACAGAAAAAATAGTTTGAACAAGTAGAAATAGAACAAAAATACAGAACCTAAGAAGCGTTATGTGGTTGTGCCTGGGCCAGAGTCCCTTTGCTCTGAGATGCTAGGTTTCCGCAATGTGGCATGAACAGATGGAAAGGACTCCTTGCACCCGGGGCGAGGTGGGCATCAGGGCCTCTGGCTTCACTGAGTTGGCCAGGTGCCTAGGGCTGGTTTTTTGGTGTTTTGGTTTTTTTTTTTTTTTACCTTTGTTGATACGTGAGGTTTTTTTCTGTTTTCTTTGGGTGCTCAGATCTCAAGAACAGATTTTATAGGCAGTAAGTTGGTTCACATTTAATGTTTAAAATTGGGACTCATTAAAATTACAGTTTTCACAACCATAGTTTTATAGTTTTTCATGGTCAGCTTGCAAGTCTTTTTCTTTGTGTATGCCTGTCATGTTTCTACAAGCAGTTTTAAGGGACTTTGGGAAACATCTGATTAATGTGAATGCTATTAATTGAATACTTCCAGTGGTTTTAAACTACATTTATATATTTTACATTTTAGATTTTTTTTTAATGCTTCACATGCCTGCCTACATCCTAAGTGGTTTTTATAACTGGAATAAAGTTACACATAATAAAGCTAACATCTTAGATGTTCCCAAGCTGTCTATAAAATTAGGTTTCTATATAAACCACAAGTCCAGAGAGCTTAATTATACATTGTAAACTGAAGTTTAAAGGCTATTATTCTAATATGCTATTAAATGCTACAGGCATATAAAGTTCCAAAATGCATTGTTACCTTTCAAGAAAACATTAGCACAGATTTTTGCTACCTTTTACCTTCTTATATTTAAAGTAAATTTTCCAAGAGTTAAACCATACATACCCACTGAAGGAAGACCACTGCCACCCAGTTAATTGTGGATCCTGCTGGCTGGTTTACTGGATTCCTCTCAAGGGCTCAACTAGAATTCACTGAACCCAAACTGCAGCTGTTATGTCACAGACCGGACCGGCGGAGGGCCTGGCCTGTGGTGCGCCCTGACACATGGGCTGTTCCTCAGTCTCTCCAAGGAAAGAAGGGGCAAGACCCACGCATGCTCATTGCTCGATTTGATTTCTCATTTCTTCAACTCTTAAAATAGATGAATATCCTTTCCCTAAAGTCATGTAAATTTCATGCCACTTTCCTATTCTTCTCCATTCTTGGAATGTTTAGGATGATGAGGACCCTTAAAGTGTCCTCCAGTGTCCTCTGAGTTATCCACATGGCTTGTCATCACAGTTTACAGGGTCACTGCACTGACATCCTCTGGGTGCCTGCATTATAACTTCCACATTATTGTTCTTAATTGTCATGACAATGAATTATTATACTTGAATATATAATTCTTCCCCTTGTAATTCACTATGCAAATGGTTACTGCAGAACTCAGTTACTGGAAACATTTTTAAAAATAAAAGGAGTTGCTGTCTTTAGCTCGCTGGCTCAGGTGGACTCCGAGTTTCTGGGACACAGGCAAGAGGTCATTACTCCTCATTTCTGCCGTCTGAGCAGATTCTTCCAAAGGTGGAAGTTGCTTGGTTCTGTAACAGGCTTCCATTTCCCTTAACCACAGTCCTACCTATAAAGGTGCCTTGGCGAAGAATTCACCAGGCCTTTGTCTGAAGATCTGCTACTTTGTAAGGTAACATTTCTACTCATGCTTGGAGACCGGAGCAGGCTGAAGCAAAAGCCAGAGCCTCTAGGTCTTTCTCATCTTCCCTGCCATTCCCCTCCCCATGTGCCTAGAACTGAACACCTCTGCACGCCCCAAAGAGGGCAAACCTCAGTACTGCAGAGTCCTCCGTGGAAGCCAGTGAGTTTCTCTGGGGTACCTGCACTGAGATCTTATACCAGTATTTTTTTCAGTTTTACAGCAATTCAGTATCAAGTGTCATTGGGAGGGATACAGACATTTATTTGTATTCCTAATTATAAAGGTAATAAAGCTGAATAAATAAATACATTTTTAAAATTCAGAAGGTGATATAAATCATTCACATCCCGCTACCTATTTTGATATACCTCCTTTTTTCCACATGGATTTTTAAAAAAAATGTAGATACAAAAATGTGTTTAGTTTTATATCTTATAGTTTGCATTTAACTTTCTACTGAATGCTTTCTAGTCCTTAAAGACTTTTCGTAAGTGTTTTTCATGGTGATACAGTATTCTAACATAATAAAGGCATACTTTATAGCTTCATTGCCCCATTTTTTGGACATTTGGTTTGTCTGCAGTTCTCTCCTTTGTACCTAACTCCGGTGCACACGGCTGAGGCTCCTTTGATTATCAGATGCCCAGGCGCAGCAGAATACTTTGTCACCCTGACACCGAAGACCCCCTAGAAGCTGGCCCTCCAGATTTGCTCCCACCCTCAGCTTTTCACAACAGGGCAACTTAGCCTCTAGCTTTTTCAGTCTTCTTTGTGGCCTCAAATTCCTTTATGAGCCTGCTCATTTGGGTCCTTGGCATCAGCGTGGGACTGTGAGTTTTAATTCCCTCCTCCTCATAGGTACTGGATAACAGAATTCTGGATCATGTTTAAAATGGACGCCAGCTTGACAAACACTATGGAGGAGTTCCAGGAACTGGTGAAAGCGAGTGGGGAGGAGTCCCACTGCCACCTGATCGATACAACTCAGATGTAAGTGTCATGGTTTGCAGTCTGCTCCCCTCTGTGGTCCTGGCTGCTTTGCTAGGGTCTAATTCTTGGTGGAGACAGCTGTGCTCTGGCCGAGCGAGCGCTGAGGAGCCTCCTAGCCAGGCAGGTCTGGGGGTCTCACCAGAGCAGATGCTTGACATCCAGGGGGAAGCTGAGAAATTGCCAGCGGTCAGCTGCATGAGACTTGTGTCCAAGAGCAGAGAAAATAAATCCTGGCCAGGAGGCCAGGTAGCAGGACCTTAACTAAGATATATCCAGACCATGAGAGACTGAGGGTAGTGGCCACACTGTGCTCCTTCAGCAGCTGACACAGAAGACAACCCTGACCTTGTGGAAGAGGAAGTGCTGGAAAATGAAGGGAGCAGTTTATAACATGCATAGATGTCTGGGAAGGACATGCAGACTTCCAGGATTGGAAAGGGGTCTTAGGAAAGTGGCAGCTGGTTCCTTGTATTTCTTATTTGTGTAATTGGCTCACTCTGGAAAATCAGTCCTTCCTCATTTTGAAGAGGAAAACATATGCATTGCACGCTGAGGTTGTGGTAAGATACCACATTACTTTGCAGTAGGGCAAATCTCTAAAATATCAAATGGAATATATTTTAGAGCTGAGCTCATCCAAAGTGATTTTCTGAGTGGGGAACTGTGACACGGCTGGGATCATAGTCAGACAAGCTAGTGGCACAGCAGAGCTAGACTATGCCACCCAGAAATGACTGCTCAGTCACATCCCAGGGCCCCAAAGAAATCTCATCATCTGGGTTCTGTGCTAAGAATTATAACAGCTACCAAAAGAAAAGAAATTTTTCTAAGTAACATTTTGTTTTTGTTTTTGTATTTTAAAAATAAAGAACCTACAGCCTAGGACAAGTCTCCTACCTAGGCCTGCTGCCCCTGTGTTTCCTGGCTGACCTTTTCTGGCTAATTAGTCCATGAGATGTTATCTCACCAGCTGTAATTTGGGAAGTAATGGGGTAAATTCTTGTTTTGCACTGAATTCCAGAAACTAACATTCATTGGCCAAGGGAGGTACAGAGTTTGTAGTATTTCTCATTTGATCATTGCACCCTTTTATTAGGAGGCTTGGTACCCAGGAATGCTACCTTGAGAAACACAGATTTGAACCAACTGTCTTCCAAAGCTGGACCAATTTCCTCTACTTCCTTAGCGTTGGAAATTAAAACTGAGTAGGAAACACATGAGTTGATTAGGAGGAAATAGAAAGGAGGGGGAACTCTAGGGTCAGCTTAATTACTTGGCCACTTTAGTGGCTGGGGACATCTGAGGAAGTAACTCCACTCTGCCTAGAGTGACCACATATTCCTACATGTTCTTCCTTATAACTGATGTCTTCTCCCTATACTTCTCTGACCCTTTCATGCATGAAAATCAGCAGGCTGCAGCCAGACGGTGCTAATGCCTCAGGAGCATGACGGGGCACCTAGAAGCCATAGAGCGAGCAGGCACACCAGGGGAGTAAGGAAACTGTGAGCAAGACCTGAGCACTGCCCTGCCTGCTGCCTTGAGGGGAGCTCACCCTGTGCCCCGGGTTGCATTCTTAAGGTTCATAAGAAGCCAGCAAGGCTTCCTGGTTGCTGCCATAGAAAAACATTTGGGGAAATGCTGTGACTGCATCATTGGCCAAGGAGAGGTAGCTAATGGTGCTTGTCTGTTTTGTGGGTGACACTAATGGATTTACTGATTAAAAAGCATTGTAATTTGTTCTTTCTCTTTGTCTTCTCCTTTTTCACATGTATATACAAAAGCAATGCTCGTGACTGGTCCAGAAAACTTACTCAAAGGATAAAATCAAATACCAGCAAGAAACGGAAAGTCTCTCTGCTCTTTGACCATCTAGAACCAGAAGAACTATCTGAGCATCTAACCTACCTGGAGTTCAAGTCCTTTCGAAGGATATCTGTACGTACTCAAAGGGCTGGAGAAAACCTACTCTGGGAAATCTCTGACAAGAAGTAGGGCAATGTAACAGCTTGTCTGTTGCTAGACATGGGAGGCCCATCAGTGCTGGCTTGTTTTCTGAGCAGACACCATGGTAGGAACATGGGTACCATGTGAATTCCTTTGGTTGCCCCTGCTGGGCTTCCCTTCTGTCACCTAAACCATGGCTACTCTGCTCCACCCCTCACTCAGGTTACAGCACAGGGACACCCATGACACCTTGCATACGTGCATGTGTGAGTGCATACCCATTCTTTATTCCTGATGATCATTAGCCTTCCGGGAAAAATAAATGTTCATCCCCGCAATGAAACAGAGATATGTCCCCTAAGAGTTTGAATTTATTCTCTAGTAAGCTTTTAATAGCTCTGGAAAATCCCACAGTAAAACAGCTGATATGGGTTACCCTAGAACATACCTTAAGCTCCAAAATGCTGAGCTGCCCAGCAGTTATCACACTCCTAGACAGAAACTGTGCTGTTCTGGCAGCTGTTGGGGCAGCTAAGCAGAGCATGGTCTAGAGTGGGGAGGGATGAAAGAGGGTTTGTGATTTATCACGAATGAGCGAGCACACAAGTGCATCCTGTCCTCACTGTAATCCTCCAGGCTCCATAAGTGATGCAGAAAACAGTGGCATCAGATGCAATGGAATCCTCACTGGCCAGTATGCTGCCCTGACAGTGACACCCTCATGCCTTGCAGGCCCCCTGCTACACACAGGCAGTCTTTAGCTTTGCTCTAAAATATAGACAGTGGGGCCAGGGAGATAGCACATAGAATAAGTGCTTGCCTGAGGGCCTGAGTTCAATCCCTGGTTCCGCCAAAAAAATATAAATAAATACTAAAATAAAATACAGACAGCAACTTGCTAGATGCCTTCCTGGAAGTGACTGAAGTACCCAGGCAAGGAGAAGGGAGTCCAGAGGGCCAATGAGAGCAAGAGCAACAAGCTTCGGAGAACCCAAGCCAGGGCCAGGACCTTGTGCCTCTCTGTGCCAATTTATTGAACTTGCTTGTGTCTGGAAGGAGACCTGAAAACTAGGTTGCAGAAGTTACTTCCTGCTTTTCTCTCCTAATGTCATACCTCCTGTGTTCACATGGCTGTTTGTCCAGCTGCTACAAACCCCCAGGTTGGGGGGCCGGGGAGATAGCTCAGGAGAGTAAGTGCTTCCCTGGCAAGTGCAAGGGCCTGACTGAGTTCAATCCCTGGTTCTGCAAAAAA
>NDGM010056344.1:0-11539 GCA_002564305.1 Octomys mimax | reverse complement strand
AGAGAGAGAGAGAGAGAGAGAGAGAGAGAGAGAGAGAGATTTAGTCTAGAACCTGCCTGGTCTAAGTTTAAGGTTCCCATCTCCACTTTAGAGGTATCTCCCCAGATCCAGTTTGGTGACATTTCTTCATCAATTCTCTTTCCTGATGAGTCAGATTGGAACAGAGTAGATTTAAGCTGGCCCCTGTGCCAGCTGCAAGGAGAACAACATTTTAAGGTAAAATAAGACAATAGCAATGATCTATCACTTTAAAAAAAATAAAGTTCCTGTATTTTGTTACTACACGAAGTACATATGGAAGTAATCACATTATGTTTCTCACATAAGATCGTGATTACTCATTTCTAGGAGCAGACTTTGAATAAGAAGCTAAACTATTTGTTCACTTTCTTATGAGAATGCTTCTAGCCATAGTTTTGTTTGTGTGTGTTGTCTTTTTGTTTGTTGTGTTTTAATGAGGAAATGATATAGACACCTTAAAAGAGATGACAAGAAGTTCAGTTTGACCACCGCAGTCAGCTGGAGAAACCATATTTTCCAATGTACCATGAAATGTCAAGCTACCTTTGTTAAATACCTACCAGTAATTTGGGGTCAGTATGTGAAGAAAAAGAAAATGCTGTTGTTTGCAGGGTAAAATATAGGAGGTGGTGCTCTGACATTAATATTCCATAAGTGAAAATATAATTATTACCAAACTATTAAAATAAATATTAAGGGGATTCATAAAGACACCTTAACATGTAATCAACTTGAATAACTTCAGTAAGATGAGACTGACTTTTGAAAAGTAGTATTTTTTAGGAAGGAAGTTAAAATCAAGTGATAAAATGACAAACATTGTTTGTTTAATACCATTTTTTAAACAACATTGATCAACAAACAAGGGCATACTCAGTCAAATCTGGAAGTCACTTAACCATAAAAAGGCCTATGTGCAACATAATCATTTTGTTTCAACTTGAGGTACATTCCTGGACTTATTTGAGGACATAATTCACCACACATCTCTGGCATTTCTGCACACCTTGTAGAGACACTGGTTGCCATTGTTCTTGACTTCCTCTGGAAGGATGTTGGTACAGTGAATAGAAAATTGGAAAATGTTGCAAGACAAAAATTGTGTCTTCTTTTGGAGCAGGTGGCAAGTTTGTTCGCTTTCCAGGATGATAGATAAAGTTTATCCAAGCAAATCTCTGGGAGACCTGCTTGCAGGCTGCTGTAGAAGGTCCAGGTTCCCTAAGCACAGGTTCTCTAGGTGTTACACCAATGCACTGTGTGCTCAGCATCCACCTGGTGTACTCTGTGGGGTTGGGACAAGAAAAGAAAAAGACCTGATCTCTGTTGTGCCATAGGTACTACGGTCAGTTGTCTCTGACCCCAAAGGCTATGATAGTCACTTCCAAAGACAATGCCAAGGAGCCAGCGAGACAGCTCAGCGGACTAAAGTGCCTGCTTAGGCAAGCTCAGGAAAGTGCAGGGACCACAGTTCTATCAAAAGCACCACATGCCCTGCCAGCCCTGCCCCCAGGGCAGGCTCAGTCAGCCACAGAGTCCAGGGATAGTGGCACATGCCTGTAATCCCAGCGCTGGGGAGGCTGAATGCAGGAGGATCACGATGAGTACGAACTGTATAGTGAGACCCTATAACAGCCAAATACAGTTTTAAAAATACCAAATTTACTTACTAGCTTGCTAGTAGGACAGAACCACAAATGTTCTAGGGTTTTGCAGTTACATTGACAATTGTTTTACATAGCACTAATGCCACTGAACATGGGCTTCATGATTGTCTTTCCTACATAGAACGAAACTGCGTCTTTTTTCAAGGAAGGTGAAAATTAAAAACAAACTAGACAGCAATCTGACTTACAGACTCCTTCCAGCAATTTTCCCTTAATAAGATCTCACTCACATCTAATTGGGTGCTACATCACCCAGTTGTCTACCAAGAAATAGAACCAATAGGAGGTGAGATGGATAGAGGTGTAGGTTTGTGCTAAGGCATAGTGGGAGTTGCTAAGGCTGAACTCTGCAGGGCTGAGATGCAAAGCTGGAAGTTGGTACAAGTGTTCAAATTACAACCTTGACCATGAACTATACCAGGTGGGCTGGCAGGCAGAGCTTCTCTGTTGCAATCTGGAGGAGGAATTCCTTGAAAAGCAGAGGTTGTTTTCTTAGCCTTTGATTGATGTGAGGAGGCTTACTGACATTATCAGGGATAAACTCCTTTATTTCATCACATTATCAAGGGTAATCTCCTCCACTTAAAGTCAACGGATTAAAAATGTTAGTCACATCTACAGAATACCTTCAAAGAAACTTCTAGAATATTCTTTAACCACACAGCCAATAGTGGTCTAGCCAAGATGATACTTAAAATCAAATATTAACTGTTACAATAGTTTTTTTCGCTTTTTAAAACAACTTACTTTAGCTGTGTGCTTTAATCAATAGTGGAGATTGAACCCAAGGCCATTTAAACACTGAACTATATTCCCAACCCTTTCCTCTTATTTTTTATGAGTCAGAGTCTCACTAAGCTCCACTGCTTGGCCTCAAATTTGGGATCCTTCTGCCTCAACCTCCTGAGTAGCTGGAATTATAAGCAAAAGCCACCTGCCTTGACCTTGTGACTATCTTTTCATAATATCCACTTCTGTATCTTCTTGTACTCAAACTTAATTTCATTATTGTATCACATTAAAATATTGACATATAAATGTTTAGAAGCAGATGCAACTTCCTTGAGGAAAGCAGCACACCAGCAGGACCCTTGCAGTAGGACACACATGTTAATGCCCAAGCTACTTGAGAGGCTACTCACTTCCTCAAATTCACAAACCCTTCATCATAGAAGGAAAGGCAAATGAAGCTTAATGAGACAAGATTTAATCCAAGTCAAGAGCTTTGACTAAGCCTGTTGGTCACAAATTGGGCTGTGTGTTGGAACCACATGGGCAGTGTTGACAATGCCAAAAAATCCAAGTAGGGAGAGGGGTGAGGGGTCCAGGGCTTTTCTGAGAAGGTGACTAGCCCAAGAACAGGATGTGAGTATTGGCAGCATTGCCTAGGGGAAAAAGGAGGAGCATGCGTGGTCTACTCCCCTTGTCCTTCAGCTGCAGCAATGAGATTGCCTTTCTCTTCTTCCTCAGCTTTCTTGGGCCTCCTGTTTTAGTACCCAAGCAGCAGCGATGGATGTCTGGCCCTCTTTGCAAGGTGAGTTCCTCCTCATGGTCTACTCTAGGTGGGCCTGGCCCTCCTTTGTATAGCCTTCGTTATGATGGACAGCGCGTTGGGCTTTTCTGGTGAGGTCATCAACCCACCAGCCAAAGGGTGGTTAGGGCAGGGGTGGAGACACCACAAAGCACAAGCACCATCTGGATGGGGAAGGAAAGGGTATTACGAGTCTAACATGCATGGTAGAGAAGGGAGGGGTCTGTTTGCACCCCACTATGCTCTCCTACACTCACCTCCCATGCCTTTAGCTGTCTAGGACCAGTACTCATGGATCATCAGGCAGACAGAGGGCCATTCCTCCACGTGCTTCCCAAGAACACCCTTTTCAGTGCTGGGGAATTTTCATGGAAAGACAGGACACCAAGTCCTTTCCCCAGGAAGCAGCATTATTCTACTGGCATCGACTCAGCAGATTCATGCCCAAAGGCTGAGTGCTGAGCATGGTGTAGCTTCCTTTTATGTAAGTTGTGTCTGTCTTCCTTGTGTGGGCACACACTAACATTCTACACTCTGGTTGAGTGTACATTAACATTGTACAGTCTGGTCGGGTATGCTTTGTCTTACAGAGTCACATCAGAACTGCACAAGCATACTACACAGAGGCTGATCCACCTCACTGTAAAGAGCCCCCGTTCCTGTATGGCTCTCTACAACACAGATGGTGCATGCTCTTCCTTCCACCACTCCAACATTACCTAGTATGCTTTACCTGCAGTTCCTCCCTGCTAACCTGGCTTCATCCATGTGAGGATTTCCAGATGCTTCCATCCTAAAATTGCCCAAATATTGGAAACTTTTAAGGGTGCTCATAATCAATGAATCATGCAGGAGGGTTTCAAGAGAATAAATTCATCAGATTAAATGGACATACATATCTATAGTGATATTTGATTTAATTGTTCTATTTGAAAGCAATATTGATCTGAACTTCTATTTCAAATTTCAGTTAGTTATGAGCACTTGACTGGCAAGGGAAAGGTCCTGAGTTCAATCCTTGGTTCTGAAAAAAAAATTCAGTTAGTTCAAGGATGAACCCAACTTCTTCGCTTCTCACACCCTTTCCTGCTAGTCCCTTCCTTCCTTGTTTCCTTCCTTCTTTTCTTGTTTCCTTCCTATCTTTCCTCCTTTCCTCCCCCATTCCAACATCCTACTTCCCTCCCTCCCTCCCTGTCCCTCTTCAAATTTCCACCAATGGGAAAAGAATCCTTCATTCCTCCTTCTCAACCCCTCTTGGCTCTTCCCTTCCCTCCATCCACTCTTCCTCTGCACCCCAAGAGAAAATAGACACGCACTTCTAGTCTCATAGAGATAGATTTACTACACCATCACTGGAAAGTGCTGGCGCTCAGTATTGTTGCTCATTGCTCAATTGGGATACACATACTATGGGCAACCTCTCAGATTATAGGGAGTTCTGCATCCTCTGGGACCACCACGTGTCACTGGGATCAACTTGGGTGGGGTTGGGTGTCCCCAGTTCCGAAAGACCTCTCGTGCTCCCTGTTGGCTCGGTTTCTTTTTCTGCCCTTTTTAGTCTTGTATCCCTGGGGCACGATGCGGGGTGGTTGTCTGCTACGGACCACCTTAGCCCTTCTCCTAGGCATGCAGATACTCAATTGTTTCTTCAGTCAAGTGATAATGGCTGGACCGTGCTCCTGTTTTCCTCTCTTCTTCTCAGGGTCTGGCCTCATCCAAGTCCTCTGATGAGCTCTTTGAGGGCTCCTGCTCCCCTCCTCACCTGAAATGAAACAAGGATATCAAAGAAGAGCACTGGTTTGTGAGAAGGAGAGTGATTACTGACAGCAACAGGGGCTGCGGGAGTCCAGACTGAGGGCTGGGTTCAAGTTTTGAGGGAGGGTTAACAAGGGGCAAAAGGGGAGGCAGTTCACTCACCTAGACTTTGTCCTTCTTTTGCAGCAATGTGTTTTTGGAGAACTCTTTCAATAGTTCTCGACTGCCCTGGAGGACCTCCAGCCTTAGGTCCAGATGGCCTCCTTCCAGTGGTCTGTTCTAGATGGACCGCACTTCCCTTTATAAAGCTTCCCCTAAACTGGCCACGCCCTTGGGCATTGTTTGGTTAACAAGTCAGCAGCCAATGACAGCCCTGGGGGAGGGGCTGAGGCGCCACACAATCATCATCTGGATGGGGGAGGGAGGAAGTGTGAAGAGTGTAGCATGTGTGGTGGAGAAGGCAGGGAGGTGCTTAGCTCCCCTGAAAAGCTTTGCCGCTTCTCTTCTACTCCTCTTATTTTGTATCCTCACTATCCATGAGTTACCAGGCAGGGAGCGGGTAATTCCTCCCCACTCTTCCCAAGGACCCCCCCCCCCCAGTGGTATATTCTCTTCTTTCCATGCCTCGGCTATTACCTACTGTGTGTCTTACCTAGAGGGTCCTCCCAGCTAACCTGTTCATGCCTAAGAAATACGTGGAGATTGTTTCATCCTTGCCTCCTACAAACGCCAAAAGGCTCGGAATTTTTATAGAGGCTCATAATGAATAAGTAGATAATGCTAACAGAAATATTGAATTAATAAAATTACTGCAAATTTAATATTCACTCAATACAATACATTTATCCTCTTGAGACTATTGGCATGACTCATTCTACCTGAACTTCCACGCTCAAATTTCAGTCAATAGGAGAAGTATCCAAACTTCCTCCATTCTCACACCCCGTCCTACTATTTTGTTTCATTCCTTTCTTCCAGTCTGCCCACAGAGAACACATAAACATAAACCGCCGGTTCATAAGGGGAAGAATTGATTGCTACTGTTATGGCTGCTGTTTAGATATCCAGCCAAAGCCTCGGACAATCATGAATACATGGGCTTTTCAGAGATGGCTCATCTAGAACTTGTGAATGATCTATGGTTGAAGATAGCAATTAAGGGTGTGAGTGCTATACCTACCTAGGGTGAGTAGCCTGTATAGAATGTAGGGGACAAAAAAGGCTTGTCTCCTCTCTCCCTTTTGGCTTTACTACAGTATGTTCACCATGAGCTATGCTCTTTTGCGATGCTGTTCGGCCTTGGAGCCTGCCAATTATACACTGAATTCTGTATAACCTTAAGATAAATAAACCATTCTTCCATTTAATGTTGGGTGCCAGGTATTTTGTCTCAATAACAAGATAAAAGTGCCTAAGACAGAATTTGGTACCAGAGAAATGGGGTTGTTGCTGTGACTACATCTGGCCATGTGGTTCAGGAGGCTGGGAATGGCTTGGGGTAAGAGTTTGGAAAGGTTCAGAGATGCAAGTTGAAAAAGAAGTGCTCAAACATATAATGCATGGGAGATTCTGATTAGATTGCACAAGACCAAAAAGCTGGTAAGTACCAGGCTGAGGAACACTCTGCTCAAAACAAGAAATGCATTGGCTGGCGGACTCCAGATGAATAGGGTTATGGGTTAGCATAAAATTCATCTACACTTTGTTTTTGTCAAGAGACTTTGCCTGAGACTCAGATTAAAGACAGTGAAATAATTAACTTTACAGAAGTAATTTCAAAGCATCTAATGTGGAGGTGGCAGCATGGCTACTGTGGGTGGCTTTTAGCTAGGTCTATGTTGAGAATGAAGAGCAGAGTGATTTAAAATATTGTACCTCTGGCCAGAAAGGAATTTCTAGTGAATCTGTGGACTGTAAACACAGAGCAGAAAAGATTTGCTGCTTGATGAGAAGGAGAGGGGGAAGAGAAAATTGATCTAAAAACATCAACAGAATCAGCAGGATTCTACTCATTGAAGACACAAAAGTGCAAAAGCGAGACACCCTGCATTGAGAAGAAAATTACAGAACACAATGTCGCAGAATAGTAGTGGTTTAGAAAATTTGTTCCTCAGGTTTACGTACAGAGTGCTCAGTGATCCAAGAAATCAACTCTTATAATCAAGAAAGAGGAAAGCCTGGCTACTGCTCTAGCTGTCAGCAGATATTGGCATCATCTACGTGGTATTGCTTTAGGTATGCATTGAATGGTAGAGTTGTGGAACCAGGAAGGCTTCTACAAGATTTCAGAAGAAGCCCTAGGAGGCCAGGCAATCTGACTCTGAGAGGGCAGTGTGTGAAGCTGTGAGTGTGAATGGAAAAGTGCAGAATTTTCTAGAATCCAGGAACAGGAACTATCTGAGGAAAACTACAAGGAGGAAGCAGAGCAGGCACAAGAGGGAAGTCATGGGAGAAACCACCACAAGAAGTGCCATGGGGGTGGAATGACCCAAGCTCTTTGAGTTTACAACTTGCCCTGGGGCAGAGCCTTAGTCACCACACAGTCCTCATCTGGACAGGAGGAAGGCAGGGAGAATGATGAGCACAAGTGTATGGTGGAGAAGGGAGGACTCTGCTTAGCACTCCCACCAAGCTCTCCTCCACTCATCTTTCACCCTCCTACCTCTCTTTTACTGATCTCAGTGGATGGTGAAGAAGGGACAGGGTGATGCCACTACACTCTTTCCAAGCACAGCCCACCAGTGCTGCCCTCCTTCCTTCTGCACCTCCACTATTGTCTTCTGGGTGTCTCACCTGCATTCCTCTCACACTAATGTGGCCACATGTAAGACTATGTGGGGATTTCCTCATCCTCACCTCCTACAAGTTTCTCTTATGCATTTTGAAACTGCTTACTTGTAGACTGCCGCTAGGAAGTTTTTCCATCCCACTGGCTTCATCCCTTATCTGTTGAAGTTCCCTCTGTTCTGAGGCTCTCACCCTTCAATGAATAGAGGGTCTCCACTGGGGGCCCTTGTCATGCTTACAATCAGAGTGGCCACCTTTTGGACACAATACCTGACATCCCTGATTTTTAGAAAGGGGAGGATTATTTTGTATCACATTTTTTTTGGTCTACAATTTGCTGGCTTTGAAGCAGAGAGTTATGGCAGAGTACACAATGCAGGAAAAGCTGCTCATGTCATGGTGGTCAGGAAAGAGAAATATGAGTCAGGAAAGGAGATGACTTCTGCCACTTCACACCCCTGAGACCTGCCTTTTCTGACCAGGCCCTCCTCCCAATTTCACCCTGAACTGTAGCTTTAGCTACAGCTCCTCCATGGTCCAATCTTCGTCTTTGAGAGCATTAGGCTATTGAGCAACAGCTCCATATGAGGTGTACAATTCTATTCCAATCAACAAAAGGTTAATTTAAATCTCTTTGTGCAGAATTCATTTTTAATCTTTAGTAATCACTGAGTTCTTCCAGCTCTAGAATTGCTAAAAGGTCCAGGTACAATGTCTGCAGTGAGACTTAAGGCAAGCTCTTGTCTATGAGCCTCTGTAAAAATAAAAAAATAAAGTCAAACACTTGCATCACAGGTGGTACAGTGTAAACACTCTCATTCTAAATGGGAAGAATAAGCGCATAGAAACAAATGGGCCAAAACAAAGCCCCAAACCCAGCAAAGCCTCCATGAAGTCCTGTCTCCCGGTGTCCAATGGTCAGCACAGTGATGTGGACTCCAGTGGGCTTAGGCTGCTCTGCCACTACAGTATTCATAGTTCCAGTTCTGGTACTGTGTCTCTCGGAGTGGCTTTTCTCACTGCCTACTGCTTCTCCCAGCTGAGGTCATGTGTTTCACGCATCTCCAGCTTTCTGGCACCTTCACTATATTTTTTGGCTCTATGCTCAAAGCTCCGCACATTGCCTTCTCAAGAATGCACTCCTTGGTCCCCCAGACTTTCTTAAAGTCTAAGTGGAAGCCTCTCTGACACCACAAATCTTACATTCTATAAGCCTATGAGGCCAGCATAACCTGGAGGACACCAGTGTCTGGCCCCTGCTCCAGCAGCAATGCAGCTGTTTTGCATCACAGCCGAGGAGGCCACTGAGCGCCTGGATGGCTGATCACTGTGAAGTGCATCACAGTGAAGCAATACTCGTGGTAATGCTTGTGGAGCAGGGTTCTCTGGACGTTTCTTCACAAATGAATGCTTTATAGTTTTGCACCTTTGAGTCTAGGAAGAAAAGGGTCTTTCTGATTCCTCATGTGTACTCAAGCCATTTGTTTCTATAGTCCTGATGTAAAGTACTGGCTTCTTTTCCATGCTAATATTTTTTGCAACCATACTGTCCTCTGCTTCAACCACACAGGTGCTTTCTGGGAAAAAGTTAATCCTTTTTAAATGCTCATTTTTGCTCCTTTTTCTACAGGTAAGTCTCCCTAAAAAGCAGTGAGCAGTATGTTTCCCACAGTTTCAACAATGGGCTATCTCAAAATTTCCTTAATTACATTAACTGGCCAACTGTCCTTCATCCAAGTCTCTTGAAAATTCTAAGGATGTGAACAAAATGTAGATAATCTTCCACAACATAACATACTACCTGAAATTCAATTGCCATGTTTTTTGACTAAAATTTCCTTAGCATTGTCTTTACTGTTTCCTTTTTTCACCCTCCTGTTTTTCTGAGATTTAGCCAGAGTCTGCCACTGACCTCAGTTTTCTGCATTCTAGGAAATCCTTAGCCAAACTCATCAATCATTTCCAGACTTCTCTTGTGTAGAAGCTTGTTACAACATAGTTAGGGGCCAGAATATAGTTCAGGGGCTCAAGAGCCTGCCTGGCAAGCACAAGGTCCTGAGTTTCATTCCCAGTACAAAAAAAATAGTCAGGTATTAGTCACAGCAATGAGCCCCTTTGTTCTTCCCCAAATCTATCCCAGTTAGGAGAACAGAATCAGTATAAAGCAAATGTATAATTATGCAAATTACCTTCTAGGTATTCTTAGAGAACCAACAAGGGAAGAGTCCCACAGGGCCAACTGTGCAATCAGAGGTCGAGGAATATAATGTGGCCATTTCAGCACTTGAGACCTGGAGTTTCAGTAGCAATTCCAGGTTGAAGACCCGAATGTTCATTGCCATTACTGGTATGAGTCTGCGCCAAAAAGAAAAACCAGAAAGTCTGTATTGAGTGGCTGAAGGGACTTTGCTGAAAGCTTGAAAGACCTGGAAAGCATTACCCCAAAACAATGGTGAAGACTGCTGCTCCCACCCTCCAAAGAAAAGGCACACACTTTTCTTAAATACCGGCAGCAACCATATGACAGTTACAGAAATAGGGATTATATGTGTCACAAGGATGCTTCCCTTGTTTTGTTAGTATGCCCATGCATGTATACATGTATATTAAGCAGATATCTTGTTTGTAATATAATTTGGTTGACTTAATATTGATTGTTACCTATTGTCAAGGCTATATTATAATGTTAAAGGTATGGAATGTTATGGAAATTAGAAATACATGGGGAAAAACTTTACTTTCTTTTCTGAAAAGACAATTAGTGCATTTCTGTTTATATTCAGGATTACTAGATCATATTAAGCACAATTATGAGCCTGCTATTGTATTTGGAAATTAGTTATGGTTTAGGAGCTCTGTCTGGTTGTTCAACTGGCAAGGGCAAATTGTGTTCTTTAGTTACTATGTCACCTTGAGTAAGAACTGCATAGCAGATTAAGAAACCTCTGGATGTGCCTATAGATGACTGGCATGCGTGCTTCTCACCAAGGACACAAGACACACTCAGGATGTGAGTGAGTGCCAATAACCAATAGGCTTGTAGTCTACATGGAATAAGACAGAAAAGCAGAAGTCTGTCTCTTTTAGAGGGGAGCTCTTGTCCTTGCCATTGCCTGCAGATATTGGTCTTGAGTTCCTTCAGTTTTCATAGCAGATTCTGCAACAGATTCTTCCAATACAGACTCTTTGGCTTTGGAAGGACTAATGCCGGTGGTTCTGCAGGTAGAATCCAGGCATTTGTCCTTCAACAGCTCCAGCTCTTGAGCACACAGATGGCCATTATTAGATCCCTCTATCTCTGATCCTGCAGCTGTTTACTCGGACTACTCTGCTTTCTCATCCTGTAATCCTCCCTCATTAATCCTTTATATATTGATTCTTTTCCTCTACCAAACCCTAACAAATGGATAGTGCTATACCCATGAATACTTAAGTCAGAATTGGTGAGCGCCAGGCATCAGAGCCTGCAAAATGATTCTACTCCAAACAAATCCATAGAGAAAATCTGTGGTGCAAGGTCATGGCCATGGAGCTCTCAGCTCTTCTACCTCCTTTCAGCATAACAATGTGTAGGCTTTAGGGTGCTGCATTTACAAGGAAGAAAGAATCAGATGACAGAAATGAACAAAATGTCACCATTCATTTCACCAGTCAATATAAGTCATTGCCTCCATTTTGGAGGACTTTTAATCTTAATTTTTTTTTCTCGGTACCGAGAATCAAACTCAGGACCTTGTGCTTGCTAGGCAAGCACTTATTCCACTGAGCTATCTCCCTGGCC
>NDGM010056127.1:0-12953 GCA_002564305.1 Octomys mimax | reverse complement strand
ATCAATTGTGAAACTGTCTCATTGATATTTGTTTCTCAATAAAAAAAAGAATAAAAAAAAATGCTAGGGTTTTGGAATTTTCTTCCTATAGTTAATATGACCTTTAGCGTTCTGTATTTGAAGTACCGTGAATGTATCACTAATATAAATTCAAGACATATCTTATAGTCCATCCTTCATGTCACCTGATTTGTTTCAAACCTCTGAGACTCTGCTTTCCTAATTCCACTTCTTACAATCTATTTGATATCATATGAATCACTTAACTTCTCTATACCTCAGTTGTTCCTTAAGTGCTAAGTGAGGCTGCTACCAGTACTAACTCAGGGTTGCTATTGAAGATCAAGAAGATCAAGTTAATTAATACTGCAAACATTTTAGAACAATGTCTCAAATAATAATGCATAGTAGTTATGTTATACATGGTTGTTATCTCTCCATTTCCTGAAAAGTCATGATCTAGCTTATGAATGAACAACTCATTTTTGAAAGACCAGAGTGCCTTTATATATATATATATATATATATATATATATATATATATATATCTTTTGCATATGAAAATTTATTACTGTCATGTTTTTACTATAAAAAGTAATGAATCTTTCCTTCTTGCCTTTGTATAAGGGCAAAAAAGAGATATTCAGACCAACTAATGCCACTTTTCTTAGTGTTTCTTAATAAATGCTTTCCTAGGGGCCAGAAAAGACATCATTTCCAACTGAAACACATTTATTTTTGTCCATGTTTGCTTAGATATTTAATCACCTCAATGTTCAGTTACATTCACTAAATATATTTTTTCTATCAACATATACCCCTAAGACACTAGGTTCTTGCTGCTGCCTCCTAAAACATCCACTATCATCTCCTGAGAAGCAGTGGACAAGATTGATGCTATGGAGCGGACAAACCACAGTGGCAGAGTGAGTGAGTTTGTGTTGCTGGGATTCCCGGCTCCTGTGGCAGTGCGGGCACTACTGTTTTCCCTCTCTTTTCTGGCCTATGTGTTGGTGCTGACTGAAAATGGACTCATCATCATGGCAATCAGGAGCCACCCCACCCTCCACAAACCCATGTATTTCTTTCTGGCTAATATGTCCTTCTTGGAGATCTGGTATGTCACTGTCACTATTCCCAAAATGCTTGCTGGGTTCATTGGGTCCAAGAAGAAAAATGGACAGCTAATTTCCTTTGAGGGCTGCATGACACAGCTTTACTTTTTCCTGGGCTTGGGCTGCACTGAATGTGTCCTTCTTGCTGTTATGGCCTATGATCGTTATGTGGCCATCTGTCACCCTCTCCATTACTCTGTTATTGTCAGTGGCCGGCTGTGTGTGCAGCTGGCAGCTGGCTCCTGGGCTGGAGGCTTTGGAATCTCCATGGTCAAAGTTTTTCTTATTTCTCGCCTCTCTTACTGTGGCCCCAATATCATCAACCACTTTTTCTGTGACGTCTCCCCACTGCTCAACCTCTCATGCACTGACATGTCCACAGCAGAGCTTACTGACTTTATTCTGGCCATTTTTATACTTCTGGGGCCACTTTCTGTCACTGGGGCATCCTACATGGCCATTACTGGTGCTGTCATGCGCATCCCTTCAGCAGCTGGACGCCACAAAGCTTTTTCTACCTGCGCCTCTCACCTCACTGTTGTGATCATCTTCTATGCAGCCAGTATCTTCATCTATGCCCGGCCTAAGGCACTCTCAGCTTTTGATACCAACAAGCTGGTCTCTGTACTTTATGCTGTCATTGTACCGTTGCTCAATCCCATTATTTACTGCTTGCGTAACCAAGAGGTTAAAAAAGCCCTACGCCGTACTTTGCACCTTTGCCAAGGCCAAAATACTAACTTCAAGAACTCTGGTAGGGACAGGTAGGAAGGAGGTATGAGGTCTAATAAAAAGCTATTAAATTTGAGATCAATGTCTTCTATGAAGCCAATGAAGTTCTTGGGGCCTAAATTAGGCACTAAAGTTCCAAAGATACTTCCTATGATTAGTCTGGGAAGAAGAAGAGGGGTGGATTTCAACTTAGAAGTTGGATTTCTGCAGAACATAGCCATAAACTATAGGACAGAGGCTGGCCCAGTATTTTTTTTTAGCACTATTGTGATTTACACAGACTCAGTTCCTTTCAAGAAAGCACAGCCTTCATTAATGAAAAGCAACTCGGGACTTCTTTTTTTTTTTAAACATGTATTTGGTACAGGGCCTCACTACACAAATTGGACTCGTAATGATCCTCCTGTTTTCAGCCTACCCAGCACTGGAATTATAGGTGTGTGCCACCATGCCTGGACTCTGTCGCCAGCTCAGAACATTCAGGGGTGGGGTTGGTACAGCATGCGGTACTGGGGATTGAACCAAGGTCCCTGCGCTTGCCTAAGCAGGCACTTAGTCTGTTGAGCTATATTGCTGGCCCTTCAGCTGGAGACTTCTTGATGAGATCTCTTTTAGAAATAGGCCACTGACTATAGCTTATGAGTTAACTGATATGCAGTTGATGATCATTCTGATGTGAGTTACAAAGAAAGAAGGTAAGAGATTAAGAATTTTTGTATTGACAATGTATCACCTCTTAGACAACAAGACTTTCTGGCTTGCTTTATTTATGAGTGTTAATGTTCACATTGAATTAGTGAGTAAATGCAATTGTTTACTTAGTCTTCTATTTCCTTAATTATAATTATAGAGATCATAGAGACACAATTACATTTGCTTACAGATCATTTTATTACCATGGCTTAGAATAGTATTTAGGGCTGGGGAGATAAAGAGAGCTCAGTAGACTAAGCACCTGCCTGGCAAGTGCAGGGTCCTGAGTTCAGTCCCCAGCACTGAAAAAAAAATATCTAGCACGTGATGGCTATGAATAAATATAATTAATGAATATGGTGTGAAGCCACCTAGGCAAGACCTATGTGCCCCACCTACAGACAGGGCTGGCAGATGGGTGAACCAAACTCCTCACAAGTAGTAGTACAAGGAGAGGTACAAATTGGCTCAAGAATTGGTACACATAGGGTGTTAAAAAAAAAGAATTGGTACACAGTGCTAGAAGAATACTGGGCAATTTGTATGTCAAATCCTAAAAAGTACTGATAGTCCAAATTTTAAAATTTGTGTAAATATGTTTTTGTGTGCAATGACAAAAACTTGAAAATATGCTTATCTTCAAGGCATTGTTTAAGAAAATTAAAGTCCTTGCATGAAGTGGTATATAATGAAGTTGTTAAAATAATATGATCTAAATAGGGTTAATGACAGAAAATAGTAAGTGAAAATATAAGATTATGTAACAGTGTCAAAAAACAACTTATATGTTTGTTTGTGTGATTAAGGTTTAGATGAATTTGATTAAATTTTTAGGTGTAACTATGTAATGAATCTGATACTCTTACCAATGGAATTCTATGATCCATCATTGTTGCTAACATTTTTATTTAAGTAAATGTTTTAGTGAAACTATACACAATTTTATTCAACTGGTCAGACAAATAGTTAAAGGTTATGTCAGTATAATTTTCAAGATTTTAGCTCTTTATTTCTCCCAAGATCCAGAACTCTGAAGACAATGAGGCTCTTCTTTCTAAATGTGGCATCCAGCTGTTGTTGGCTGTTTTTCTATAGTTTTCTGTTACTTGATAAAGTTTGTGAAGGTCTACCACCAAGGACATAAGGCATTATTTGATGGTTTATAGTTAATTATATATATATATATATATATATATATATATATATATATAGTATTGCTTTGTCATATATATATATGAAAGTGATATAACTGCATAAGTATCTTGTTATGTTTATATATAAAGTTATATAGTGTATAAAGCTCTTATACAAAGTTCATCAAAAGTATATGTGCTAATTGTCTTTAAAGAATAAGTTTCTAGACCCATTTCTGTCACCATACACTAAACTAAAGTAAAAATGGATCAAAGATCTAAGTATTAAAATAGAAACATTTGATCTACAGAAAGAGAAAGTGGGTAGAAATTTTGCAGATATAGGGGTAGGCAGAGAGTTCATGAACAATAACTAAACTGCAGAACAAATACTTCAAAGAATCAACAACTGGAATCATATCCTATTAAAAAGTTTTTGCATGTCAAAAGAAATTATCAACAACGTGAAAAGAAATCGTACAAATTGGGAAAATATTTCAGCTAAATTTCCCTCAGTCAAAGAACTTCTATCTAGAACATAAAACAAATTTTAAAAAATCAGGCCCCCATATCCAAAGGCCCAATCTAAAAGTGAGCATCTGAGGTGAACACATACTTCTCAGATAAGGAAAATCAAATGACAAATAAATATATATAAATATGTTTGACGGCATAGTTCATTAAATTAAAACCCCACTGAGATTCCATCTCCGGAAAGAATGGTTATCATCAGGAAATCAACTGATAACAAATACTGGAGGGGCTGCCTGGAGAAAGGAACCCTTCACTATTAGTGGGAGTGTAGACTGGAACAACTTCTGTGGAAATCAGTGTGGCGATTCCTCAAAAATCTAGGATTCAAATCTGGATGTGGTAGCACATGCCTGTAACCCAGCTGGGGATGCTGAAAACAGGAAGATCACTATGAGTCCGAGATGTGTAGTAAGTCCCTGTACCAAATACATTTAAAAAATATGATTAGAGGTCATGTTCAATTCTGCTGTTCCCCTTCTGAGTATTTTTCCAGAAGAGCTATAAACATCATATCAGAATAATACATGTGCACCCATGGTCATAGCAGCACAATTTGTCATAGCTAAATTTTGGAAAGAACTCAAATGCCCATCAACTGAGTGATGAGTAAAAAAGATATAGTATTTTTATCCAATGGTGTATTCCTCAGTTATAAAGAAAAATAAATCAAGGCTTTTATAGGTAACTAGCTGCAAGTAGAGACAAAACTCACAAGTGAAATACACCAGATCTGCATGTGCAAACACCATATTTTCTTCTTAGTGTAAGAACCTGAAAGAGTACATAAAATTTGAAGGGTACAATAGATACTGTGAAAGGGCAAGAAACTGCTCAAAAGGAAAGAACAACTGGGATAAGGGACAGGAGAAAAGAAAGAAAAAAAAAGGAAGGAAAAAATATATACACAAAGTAGTTAAGATAATTCTACTACTAATTTCTATTGCTTTAGTAAAAGAAACAGTTAATTATTTTTTCCACGAATTTTACATACTTACATCTGGTAATCTGAACAACTACTTTGAAGACAACAATATACAATATGACAACAATATGATGCAAGGACCTATCATCTTGTTTTTTGAAGTTCTATATTGTATCTAATATTTTTTGTTTTTTAATTTTTCTTTAAAATAAAAGAAAATAAATTTCTGAATAGGATAGTGCTCTGGGATAATAATATCCTCTCTGGATATTATTTTAACAGCTACTAAATGAACTTCACTTCCAACTTAGCTGTACTTAATAGTGAAGACAAGAATTTTTTTCAGTTTTTTCTTTATTTCTCAATTTTCTTCACAATGAAATGCATGCCATTTTAAGTAAAAGAAAAAAATTTAAATTCTAACTTCTAAGTATGAAACCAAATACTACAGGCATAGGACAAGTGATGAGCACAGTGGCTCCTATATAGTCATTGTTCAGTATAAAATGAACAAGAACATGTTGGATTCTACATGAAGTATGACAAAATTGAAGCCTTTATTGGACTGGATAAATTTTATTTATTTTTTGTATTTTTTAGTACAGGGTCTACAGGGTCTTACTACACAGGTATGACTTGCAGTGATCGTCCAGTTTTCAGCCTCTCAAGCGCTGGGATTACAGGCGTGTGCCACCATGCCCAGTCTCAGTAGCTGTCTCAGCACTCCCCGGGGGTGGGGTCAACACAGCACACTGGGGATTGAACCCTGGTCCTTGTATCTGCCTAAGCAGGTGCTTTAGTCCATTGAGCTATCTGGTTGGCCCTTTCTGGATCAATTTTAAGTTATATGACCCTTATGACTCATTGAATTTGAAGTCAGTAAAACTGCCCAAGAATTTTCAAATGATAGATTAGTTATCTTGTTACATTGTTGTCCTCCACTTATGTGCTGATTTTTGTCCTAAACATAGATATCAACTCTGTTTATCCTATTCCACTTGAATCTATTTGTTTCAGACCATTTTAATAACATGTGGGTTTTGAGAAGCCCAAGGTACAAATAAATTAAAGAACAAAATAAAAGAGCGATAGTAGGAAACAGAGAGATAGAACTTTTATAAATGGGTAGAGGACCAAGAGATCAAAGGAGAAGAAAGGACTGTGAGGGGTAGAGGAGATAAAAAGAATCCAAGTGCACTGTGTATGTGTATAAACTCCCACAATAAATTTAATTGTTATTTACTACAAGCATGTACTGATAAAAATTAGAGTTAAAAATAAAAAAATGATCTTCCAGTCTTCCAAAATGTGGCACAGATGATGTGATCCTGTTGTAAGTCTGTGTGCCTTGAAAAGTCTCCAGTTTCTTGTATCAGTATAGGACATGGGAGCCTTGCAGCCACCTGGGTCATCCGGACAAGAGTGCTGTTGAGAGTGGCCAGAGGTAGACACGGGTAAATGAGGACCAACCAGGTGATGTCTGTGCTCAGATCTCTAGTGGCTCCCACCACTGTTGAGTAAACTCCATGTTTCTTTGTGTGATATTCTTGATGTAACCGTGTGTTTGTTTGAAGTTACTGTCTCTGACAAACCTTGTGTAAATGTATTTTAGATCATGATTAACAGTATTTATTTCATTTGAATTAATAACCTGATAAGTTTTACTGTTTTCTAACATTTAGCAGTGTGAGAAAACATGCCAATAACATTTTGGATAATCAGTTTAAAATAATCATTGTTCCGCAGCTCTGCAAACGCTATTTTCCCCTTTTTAAGAATACTTACAGTATAAAATAGAAATCAAGACTAAAAATTTTCAGACTAGATGAGAATAAAGAGAAAAGATTGCTATGTAAAGTGCTGCACACTGGTATATCCCTTGGAAAATAAAAGAACATTGAAGGAAAAATGACATATCTGAGTAAAACAGTAAATTTTAAATTGTTTAAATTTTTTAAAATAAGTTTTATTGAATGATAATATATATTATACAATTTACAAACTTAAAATGTATACTTCAGCACATTTTAGCATATTGGCAGACTTGTACAACTATGACTACAATCAAATTCAGGTTTTTGTTATTCCAAAGCAAAACTACCTACTAGCTATTATCTCCTAATCTCTCTCCAGTAAACCTAGACAACTGAGCTACTCTATCTTTATAGATTTTCTTATTCTGGAAAATTTTAAATTCACAATTTAAGTTGTTAGTAGTAATATATCAATTTTCATTCAGACTTGACAAATATGCATGGAGTTAAACATGAGTATTAGCAAGAAGCAAAATCAGTGAGTAGTATATGAGAAATTTTTATAATATTTGCACTTTTTTGGTAAATCTGTTATAAAATAAAAAAATATGCAAAAAACATTATCAGGCTTTTTAGAATAAATAATTTGTATAAGTCTGATTGATTTCAGTGGCTTCCATAAAATATAATATATTAAAAATTTAGTATGTGTGTCTTCCTTTATGGTTACTGTACTTGTTGATACATTGTGTCAAGTTCAGAAATTTAGAAATTTAATTAAGTGACTCAGAGAGCCAGGATTCTTAATTTGTACCTCATCTTGTGAAAGAGCAGGACATGGACATTGTATAAGTTCTATACCCTCAACCCCAAGGTAGCTTGTTTATAATATTAGAAGGGGAGAGACACTGGCTAAAAGCAGCAGCTGCTGCCCTTCACTTTGCTCTCTGCTATTTTCTTCTGCCATGAACTGCTGCTGTCTGCCATGTGCCATTCTGCCTGGGATCCATCCAAGTATAGACTGAAACCTCCACAAACTGTGAGCTAAATAGACCTTTCCTTCCTTAGTCTTGGGTATTGGGTATTTTGTCCCAGCAACTAGTAAAAAGTAACTGAGACAGTTACAGTGATAAGTATAGACAACACTACTTTTTTCTAAAGATGTTTTTACATTCCTTGAAATGTTAATTCTCATGACATTCATGCACTGATATTGTTTTAATTTACCTGGTTTATACGTTAGCATAAAGAACAATTGGTACATAGTTACTACATTCTACATTTATCACTCAAACAAATTATATCACCATTAGGTGAAAGAAGGGGCAGTTCCATGAGGCATAGAAAGCAAGGGGCTGGTGACCAGGTATCTTCATTTTCTCCTGGAACCACTTCTCAGGGCAACATTGTATTTCCTGACCCATTTCATGAACAGTGGCACTCCTAGCCTTCCCAGAATCAATATCAACTCAACATGTGCCTTAAGACAAAGAAGATGAATGCAGTAGGAAGAGAAAAGAGTGGGTCCACTCTCTCCACCAAGCTCATTAGTTACAGGTAGACTTCAGATACCCAGTGGGTGGACAGACATTTCCAGAATTCCTCATCCATTCAAAGTCTTCATTTCAGTTCCACTCAGTTGCTTTTGACTGAGACACAGATGCTTCTCCTGGGCCTTAGACCTTGAAAAACTTCTAGCAGTCAATTCTAGTTTTTATGGATGCTTTGGGCAAAATTAATAACAGAGGCTAAGAGCTCATGAGGTTGCGGACAACTTAATGGACAGAAGGGGCTGTGTTTTACCCTGTTCTAGCACATGGTGAATACTTCAGGAATGTTTATGCAGGGACTTAATGCTTCCTCAAAGTCCAAAACAGTGGGTGTGACCTCTTGTCGCTTCAGAAGCCTCATTATTTTGTAGTTTCACTTTTTGCTGTCATTATTCCATATGCTTTCCTCCACTAGTCTCTCTGTACTGAAATTTCTTTTACCTTATTTATCCTGATCAAATTCTGTCTGTATTTCATATTTCTACATAGATGATATTCTTCATTTGTGTACTTATCATGATACAATTTTAGAATGTGTTTATGTACATGACAGTTTTGACCCTAAGATCAATAATAGGATATTGATGAAAGAGTTATTTTTATTCTATGTTCTGATAAGTAAACTGAAGAATAAAGACCATTTTAAAGGTCAAATATCTAAAATATGGTAGAATCCAGAATAGGCACCTGATCTAACTTGTGCACCAAACTTTCCTTTATACTGCTTGCAAGCTCTCTTGCTCTCATGAGTATTGGATAATACCTCTTTGATGGAGTATTTTCTAGGTTCCTAACTTAAAAAGCATATATTTCTTTTTGAGATCTTAGAACACTTTGTTTTTTACAACTTATGCCACATGTAATATTCTATGCTCATTAGAGTACACAATTTTTTCTTGAAATACCATAAGCTTACAATTGGCAAACATCACAACTAACATAGTTTTGTTCTTCAGAATGTTCAGCATGATATACTATACATGATAAAAGCTCAATTAAAGCAGGAAGTGTTTCTTTTTAAAACAATGAACAAATGAAGACAGAATTTATATTTTTCTTCCAACTGTAGCTTGGTAATCACTGATAAACTCTCTGTTCCTCCCTCCTTGTGAGTCTCCTTGCCCTCTACTTTCTACTCTCAGTTTCTATGAGCTCAGTTTAATTAGCTTTCACATAGGAGTAAGATCATATTATGTATATTTGGGTGAAACTAGAAGACTTGGAATGCCTTTACTACAAAGAAATGATAAATGAGGATTTATAAATATATTGTACACTGCCTGGACATTATGCAATGTATCATGGAAAGTCATAAATATGTATATTTATTGTGTGTAAATGCAAAATGTAAATAATAAAATACTTATATTTTTTATTACAAATGAGCAAATGAATACATCAATTACCTTATCAATGCAATTAGGGTTCTTGTACTGTACTAGTTTTTGGATGTTTTGGTTTTGCATCAACTTTTACATAGGAGCAAAAGTATCACACAATACCTACAGGTCTAAATAAACATGGTCTAGGTATAAACAGTAATTCAGAGGTGGATGAAGATTGACTTTTCCTGTCCAGGTCCCCTGGACATAGTCTTGGCAATGCATGAAGAGTTTCCCTAGAGCCAGGACAGATTCAGTGTAAGTGAATCTCCTGGGGAGAAGAACTGGGCAAAAGGTTCATGAGTGTTAAATATGCTCTCCTGTCTCTGCTACTATCTTTTTGCTTTAGTGCTGCTTTACCCACCATGCAGTCAAGCAAAGCCAACATTGATCTTCAGAGAATATAAAAATATGGAGAGTAGTCTGCCAGTCTGCATTTCCATAATCAGTGTCAATATCTCAAGAATTTTCTAGCCTCAAAAGGTAGGCAGATAGTCTATGCTGCATGTTCAAAGATACTAGGTGAGACTGGTTTATCTCTCAATAGAGCTTCAAGGAAACTGAAAAGGAACTCAGGAAAATGTCAGCAGGCATTGCTCATGAGCAGAATGGGAAATCAATGGGAGAATGAAAATTCTCTGTCCACTAAATCTTTGTTCAAACTTGGGGGAAATTTGGGCATGTGCAAGACCTTTTAGGTGTGGGACAGTACATAAGGATATGTTGCTTGTTCTAGAAATAATCCATGTGTATGTGTTTTCACCTAAGAATAAGCACATATTGGATCAAAAAATAAAATTTCTATGTCATAATGGTAAGTTCCCAGTATCCCATATAGATTTCAAGTCTCAAGGTTTGTGTTCTGAAAAACAAGAGAATAAGGAAAATAATGAGAACTCTGCATTCCTTCATGACTCTAATTAAAGCCTATTAAGGGCACATGTGTGAAGAGAGTGGAGGTGAAGATGAGACAATAAGTGTATGCTTAAGTATATTCAAGCAACACGTTGGAGAGAAGATAAGGAAGAAGGCATACGTGATCTGCAAGTTAGAACTCTTCAGAGAGAGGATAATCTTGTTCTACAGGAAATTCAACTTACCTGGATCTCGAGAATATAATAGAAAAAGTAAGTAAAAGATACTGAATGATTACATGTTTATATGAGCACATGTGAATGAAGCTGAGTGAACACACATGATTGAGTGAATGTTTATGAGGGTAGTGTCACATAATAGAGAAATAGCACACAACAAAGCACTATGGGCCAAGACTTTTGTTAAGTGGTTTGCATACATTGTCACATTTAATTCTTATAATAACTCAATCAGATATCATTATTAACAGTCTTACTTCACAGAACAGGATATTCGAGTAAAGTAAATACTGTTCCAGATGGCACTATTAGCTGCTTTATTCTGACTCTAAAGTTATCACTCTTAAATTCTGTACAAAGATGAATGCATGTGATATTGTGTGGCTGATGATTAAAATTTGGTCTATTATACATCTCCTATAGAGGAGGAGTCACTACAGTGATGTTGCTTTCTATGTGGGCTACAAACAAAGTAAAAAATATGGACTTCATTCTTAGATTTGGTTGCTTTTTCACAGGAACTAAATCATGAACTGATTATGACTGAAGTAGTTCAGTGATGAAGGGGTAGTTGGAGGCCAGGTCAATAAGAACAGTCTCCTTCTAACTAGTATGCAATGTTAAGCTCTGACCACGAGTGCTGTGATAGAAAGGGGTAGTGATGGCAAAAATATGTATTGCAGGATAACCTCCTGCAGTTCCTTGACATGAGCCATGTCAGAATATCTATAGTTAACAAGATAGGAGGGTGAATCTTAGCTGGTACACCAACGATAGTGTTTTGCATGGTTTGGCAGAAAGTATAGTCAGTGATCTGAAAGTAGGAATGAAATCTAGTCTTTAAGGAGGAGGGTGACATTTAATGAAGACACACATTCAGGCATAATATTTCAAGAGATAACACTGTGGCGACTTGTTTTCTTGACAAAGAGACAGTTGGAAGAGTTCACAAAAAATTCTGTTTTCCATCTATAAAAGATTCATCTGTCCTTGTACTATATTTATGTGTCCTCCTTCTTCTTCCTATCGTTTGGTTCAGAGACAGACACAATGGCAGATATTTAGCAATACTGACCAAGGGAAGAGAGATCAGGACTTAGATTCAGTGTTCTCAAGCCTAGCGGATGTTTGTCATGGAAGAATTCTGGAAGTGCAAGCTCTGGATATGTCAAAGATGTGCAGCCTGATAGATATGTACATCCTGCCAGTGAAGCTGCAAATCTCTCTCTCTCTCTTCCATTGATCTATTTCCTGTGAGTTCCCAAGCTGCAAGGGATTTGTTAATTCACTTGTTAATATTCAACTAATGTGCATGTATTTGATAGGAACCATCCTAGGTATTTGAATCACAGTCAAGGGCAAGGTATCAAGTTTTTTAAGATTTCAGCACAAGAAATTTCCATGCAGGGAAGTATGCATTGGGAAACAAACACGAGTGATACACTTGACCCACTTATTGAAGATAAAAACATGAATCTTGTTTTACCAGGTAAAGGCTGAGAAAGCTCTAACAGAAAGATTATATTCTAGATATAAAAGTGAATAGGACAAGAAAGATTATAACCTGTCTGGACCACAAAAATGGCTTGCATATATTTGGAACATGAAATATCATGCATCCTTATCTACCCTGAAGCCCTCTACCTTTTTACCCTCTTTTTGGTATTATAATAAAAATACAAGATATAAAAAGCTTTGATGCAATATATAAGTATAATGACTACATTATATATTTTCTGGTGGGCCAAGAAAATTCCTTTTCACTCAAAAAGAAAAAAAAGTAGGCTAAGAAATAGGGGCCACAGATTGGTCAGAGATGAAGGGATAACAAGAGACAAAGCTGTAAGCAGAGTCACATGTAGAGAAAACATTCTCTCAGGATTTCACAGAGAGCAAATTGGTTGAGCAATGGCCATGTCTCATCCACATGGCTGACACTGACAAAGGATCTACAAACTGAGGTATAGGGTATCAGGATAAGTCCTCAGGGGATTTGACTGACCTTATCAGATACAAAAGCTACATTTCTTGTTATATAGGTCTT
>NDGM010055708.1:0-15135 GCA_002564305.1 Octomys mimax | reverse complement strand
CTCCTCTCTCCCCTCTCCCCTCTCTCTCTCTCTCCTGGGCATCTAGCCCAGGAGCCTTGCTAAGTTGTCCAGGCTGGGCTAGGACTTGCAATTCTCCTGCCTTAGCTGCCTAAGTAGCTGAGATTTCAGGGATCCACCACTATTCCTGGTGAAATCTGTTTTTAATTTGTGTATTTTAAAAACATTATCAACAAAGAAAAGAAATGAGATTTCTCTGAAAGCCTGGATTTATGGCTTCTCTTAGAAAATTAGAAGCTCTCAGAATATTAGATTTCCATGCCCACTAACTGTGGGCAGCGCTGTTACCCACAGTCTCCACCCTCCTACCATCTCCCAAGTACTTATCTAAGCCTGGCTGTGTGCACATGCCATTGTCACTCTATACCCAGCGGACTTCATCCCGCACCGCATCGCATGGGCAGCCATTGTGGTGTGGGTCACGTCACGCACTTTTCACACGTGTTAATGTAGATGGCTGTGCTTTGTGCAGGTGGTTTCTCCGTGCTTCAATACCACCCTGCTGTTAGCTCCATTGCTTACCTTTCTCTGCACTGAGCACTGGATGTCCAGTATCCACCCTGTGCACACAGCCTCCATCCTGGCTCTCCATTCTCCCGAGATGGACCTGGCCCTGCCTCAGCTCTGCCCTATCAGCAGTGCTACCACAAAGTCCTCCTGCGTGTCCCTGTGGACGGGTGGGAGAAGTTCTTGGTCCTGAGCAGAGCAGCTGGCTTGCAGGATATGTCAATTCCAGTAGCACTCACACCCATAATCCCAGTGGATCATGAGTTACAACATCGTTTTTGTTTTGTTTTGGCAGAACCTGAGATTGAACTTAGGTCTTTGGGCTTGTCAGGCAAGTGCTTATTCTACTGAGCCATCTCCCCAGCTCAGGATATGTCAATTCCTAGCCCAACCTGACTGAGTAACTCCAAGTGAGCTTCCTGGAGGCTGCTGAAGTCTGCACCCTCCAGGAATACCTGACCCCCACCTCCCTGCGCATCCTTGGAGCCCCGCAGTGCTCTACCTCTTCATGACATGAGAAACTGATAGACGTGAAGCAACTCTGTCTCCTGAGAGATGCTAGAAGTTCACGATTTGACAGGAGGGACTGAGTAGAGCCTGGGAGCTCCAGAACACGGGGGCCTAAGCACCCTCTGCGTGGTTCCTGCCGCTTGCTCCACACCATGCTGGGTGGATGTGGCTCCTCCCTGGTCTTGCTCCTCACCGAGAGCCTGTGGGGCCCTGAGTGGCACCCACCTTGTTCTCTGTGGCATGCTTCTCCTTTTCAACTTTGGTCAAGGTCAGCTCAAGGTCATCAATGTCTCTTTTGAGAGAGGAGCACTTGTCTTCCAGGCTCCGTTTCTTGGCCACCAGCTCAGAGTTGATGTCCTCCTCCTCTTCCAGCCGCTCACTCAGTTCCTTCACTTTGTTTTCCAGCTGGATCTTGCTCTTGATGAGCCCCTCACACCGCTCCTCAGCGTCCATCAGATTCTCAGTTTCCTGAAAGAATCAGGTCCCTGTAAGTTGTGACTAGAACTCTTGGAAAACCCTGGAAAGAGAGGGTGTCTGCCTTGAAAAGTCCTTTATTTGATCTGCATGAAGTACTCCCCAAACTCTGGAAGGCCAGGGCAGAAAGGCTGCCAGTTCAAGTCCTGCCTGAGTGCTTCAGGGAGATCTTGTATCAACATCAAAATAAAAAGGACCGGGGATGTAGCTCAACAGAAAGTGTCTCAGTTCAATCCCTAGTACTGTCAGGGTGGGGAGCAGGAAGCAAATCACCTGGATCTAAGCCAAGGAGTGGCCACACACATGCACATGAGTGTGCACATACACCCACATGAGTGTGTGTGTCACTTATCCTGTTCAGGAGGCTTGCTGGCAGTGGCATCCAATATTTACAGTGTGCTAAGCAAGTGCTCTGCTACTGAGCTACATCCCCACCCCCATATACAGTTTTTTTTGAAAGACACATAACATTCATCTAATAGAAATTTGCCTGAGGGAACTACAGCAAGGGAGTTCATGGAATTTCTAGTTTGTGTTAAAGAATAAAGCTTCATGCTGGGGAGATAGCTCCATGGCTTAATCAACTGTCTGGTAAATGCAAGGTCCTGTGTTTGAGATTCAGCAAGAAAAAAAAAAAAAGCCTCTGTGTATTCCCTGAAATTTGAAGTTCTTATTGGCTCATTTATTCTTCCTGGTGCTACCAGTTGATGAAGGATCCATCTACTCTGTTACCCCAGCTTGACTAGTAATTTTTAAAACATTTCCACTTTTAAACTTTTAGAGGAATTGGGCTGCCCATGTGGAGCCCCTAGGAGCCCCAGAACAGCACATTGGTAACCCAAGAATTGGGGGTTGAACAAGCCCACATCTCAGAAGATTCTAGAAAATCTCCTGGCCAGGTGAAAATCAGCTAATCCTGTTCCTACACTAAGCCAGGCTGTGTCTTCCCATGGAAGCATATTTTAAGAGTTAGAAGACACACATTGCCAGAGACAGATGGAAGTAGACTGGTGAGAATAAGAGCTGATGTCTACTGCACATCTACAAACTTAAGCTACGTGCTAGATATTTCACATGCACTAAACCTTTGATTCCTCACCAGCAGGGTGTCAGGCAGGTCCTATCACCATACCCACTGTACAGATAAGAAAACATAACTTGTCTAAAACGTAACTTGTCTAAAACAAGGCTATCAAGGTAAGAATGAAGGGCTGATGGAGTGAAGCTGTGCAGCACTTGCCTAGCTTGGAGGCCTGGATTTGATCCCCAGGTGTGTGGAGGATCTGGGATATAAGCTCTTACTTGGTTATTTGGTTCTATACTTGTTCTCTCGCCCCCTGTTCCTGGGAAGATGCTCCTAGGAACTGCACTCTACTGATTAGGAAAGTGAAAAAGAGAAGAAAATTCTTTGCAGAGAAGGCAAAAGTCAAAGAAAGTATTTGAGGGCTCATTAAGAAAAGGAAAATTCTAAATGTCTTCACTCTGGGAAGTGAGACAATTATACTGCCAGAATGTTGTACACAGCAGATGTGGTTTCATTTTTCCAATTTATTTGATAAAAATGTGTCCTCTAAAGCATTTTTGGAGTCTAATCATATTATTTAAAGTCATGTGTGGAAGTTATTCTTTCTACTTTGACTTGGGTTATTTAATGATTTATTTTTATTGATACGATTTCAAAAACACCCCATGAACTCCTGACAGCTTTTGTTTACAGTGAACTGAACACATCCCTCATATCTATAGCAAAATACGTCTAACTCTTCTATGGAAGACAGGGAGACTCCAGGCATGAGTTCACTTTGTGGTCCTATTTTCTGGCCCGTATGTAAGTCTTTGGCGAAGCCAGGGCCTGCCCTTTACCAGCAGGGTGGTGCTGCAATACTGCGTGTGACCACCAGGTGACACCACTGCCTCTTGAACGCACACTTTATCTGGGGCCTCAATGTTCCTCCTCCTCTTCTGCGCTCCAGCACGAGTCTCTGTTTTGCATTATCAGGTAGAAGATACTTACAGTCTGGACCTGCAACTGGAGATCATTCTTTTCCTGTAGGAGGGAGACCATTTTCTCCTCCAGCTCCTTCCTGCGAGCCTCAGATCTGGCCAGCTCTTCCTTGGTTCTCTCGAAGTCTTCCTTCATGGTGGCCATCTCCTTCTCGGCCTCCGCACTCTTCAGCAGGGGCTTGATCTTGAAGTACAGGTTCATCCAGGGCCAGTGCTTGACGTTCATGAAAGAGCGGATGTTGTACTGGATGCAGAGGAGGGAGTCCCTGTGTACCCGTGAGGACTCGGATTAATACATCAGATCAAGTCTGGTCTCTACTCCCAGCCCCATGTGTTGCCCAGAAATCCATCCTGCCCGGCCCGCTGGGGAGGAGGTACAGCCGCAGATCCTGTGGTTCCAGAGTAGCTCTGTAAATGGTGAACAAAGGGCACAGCCATGCACAGGGAGGGAGCAAGGGGATGCAGGGGTGTTTCTAGTTCCTTCATTCACCTGACGACCTGCTGTACCACCTTACCAAAGAGCTCTACCTGAGGCCATCAGGGCCCTCTCATGACAGTGCAGTAAGCACCTTTCATTCTTGTTATCAGGTCTTTCACCCACATTTGAAGTGTTCATTGATTTTCCTTTTGTTGGTACTTCCCCTGCCCTTGGTTTCTTGCTTTGTAATATTCTGCCTTGTGAGCTCCTCTTCCTGTGGAAGTGTTAATGGAAAGGCTGTGTCCAGGTGCCTCCTGGGCTCTCACCCTGTAGAACTTATCTGTTTTCCTAATTCTGACTGTTGCCTACATCCGGTGTTACCTGCGCAAGTGCTCACCCACCATAGCTTCATAATCACACACTTTGCAGGCACCTGAAATCTTGCTTCTCTTCCCCTTAAACTGGTTCCTTCTCTGGGACTTTTTTTTTTTTTTAAGAGTATGAAGAATTTCTTGAGAGAAAGCTTCTGTCTGAAAGCTTTCTGTCTGAAAAGTGGCTGCCCACCAACCCTGCTTTTCAAGGGTATTTTATTGAGCAAAGCCATGAGGTAAGGCAGCCTGAGGTAGGCAAAGCTATAATGAGTAAGATTACAAGTATAGTTGCTTAGGTAATATTGATCCAGTGGCAAATCACAGGATGGGTGTGAGGTGGTACAAAGCTATGGTCAACCAATAAATATACAATGAATACAGTCACTTGGGTAATGTTGACCAAATGAGAATCAAGTGGGGAAACAATCTGCATAGCGAGTACATGGGGCAGACAAGGACTTTCCTCGAAGGAAAGGGTGGGTTAAGGAGGCTTGGTGCTCCACCCCAAGGTGATTGATGCCTACCTAGAATACCAATCACTTCTGCCCACCCCTAGGACAAGTGTATGGGTGAGTATTCATTTCCATCTTGACTTTCATTTGCTTCAATAATCTAGATACCTATGATGACACGTAATGGGATACTGGAATTACCAGTGGTGTTAAATCTATACAGGAGTCAGGGAATCAAGGAGAGTGAGCTTCCACCCACATTCTGCCCCTGGACCCCTCTCCACACACAAAGCCAGTCGTTGGTGCTACTATTTCTTCTCTTAAGTTAACCAAGGTGTAAGACCCAGAAATAGTCCTTCACTTCACAACCTCTTCTCTCACCTATTGACTATGCTTTAACTCAAGTCTTTATTTAGAGAGATGGCTACTACTTAGTCTTGTCCTCTCTTATTCCCTCAGGTTCATGCTCTCTCTGGCTGCCAGGGTAAGCCCATGGTCCCCATCAAACAAAGGATTCCACCTGGTTCTTGAAGCTGATGCCTTGGGGACTTCTACCGCCTGTTTCTCTGCTTCAGTCACAGTGACCTGCTCGTCCATCTCCCTCCTAGACCATCTTTCCACAGGACATTCAAAGCTTCTTCTGGAAAGGTCTTTCTTCTTGCTGACCCTTCATGCTAATTTCAACCCCTGTAAGGAGCTTGAGGGGTTGTTTGCCCTGGTGCCCATTCCCCTGGCCATGCATGTGTCTTCATGTGAGCTACTTGAAGTCAGTGTTCATTTCTATATTCTCCAATGCCAAACACATTACCCAGCATAGGACTTTTGCTTAGTAGGTGCTGGTCCAATGAGTGAATAAACAAATGGATGAATGAATGAATATCCCAAGACTAAAATCAGAAAGTGATAATTGGCTGCTACATAGAGAGAGCAGGGTAAGGCAGGGACGAATCTGCATCACCTCCTCTCCACCATCTTCTTGAACTCCACCCGCATCAGGTACCCCCGGCACAAGGCCTGTGTGTGTGTCATCAGGGTCACCAGCTTCTCATCTCTCATCTCTTCCAAGAGTCCCAGGAGCCCAGCTTTGAAAAACACCTGCATTAGAAAAGACGCTTAGTCTTCAAGAGGTCTCAACCTGGCCCAGCGAGGGAGCCTCTTTCTATCCAGCCCTAGCCTTGACCTTCAGAGTGATGGCACAGATCCAGCAGCAGTTTAGCTTCTGAGACTTGCATCTCAGTGGCTCCTTATCTCTACTGTTTCACAGTGAGGCTGCCTCTTGGAAAGTAGGCATCAAGCCTAACGACCTCACAGAGCAATTCTGACAGAGCTCACAGGCAGGGAAAATAGACAGGCCCAGAGCATAAGAGTGTAATGGGGTGTGGTGAGGAGAAACAGATGCACGTGTCTCCTCACTTTCCTTCCTCTAGGCTCATCTGGGAAAGCTAGTACCACCCTCGGGCCCCCTGAACCCACCCTCCTCAGCAGCAGACCTGTTTTACCCTTGTGATGTTCAAAGAAAGGCAGTACCTCAGAGCCAGCGGGGGATCCCAGCCTGTCTCTCTCAGGAAGGTTGGACTTTGAAGTCAGCCTTTGCCACCTGATTATTCTTCTCTGACGTAACTATTCATGTGACCTTGAGCACTGACCTTGGCCTCTGGGCCTCCCTTTTCTTTCCCTTCCCAAGAACTCCATTAAGTAAGTACTACCCTTATCACCAGCTCCCTTATCTCTTCAGTGAGGAGTCCATTAAATATACACCAAAGACTTTTCACAAGGTGCCAGCCCACACACTATTGGGCAGCCATTTATTGGTTGGAATTATTCTTCTCAAGTTATCTCTGTCCTTCCCTGGAGTCTGCTCTATGTTCTCTTCTCCTGGTAGCTCTTTCTTCTCCTTTAAGAATCTCTCTTTCCATTTCCTTCTAGGATACCAAAATTCCCCATTGCTTTCTTCCTAGACTTCTAAGCTTCTAGCCACTTCATAAACAGCACAGAAATAGAACACTCTGTTCTTGGCCACATCTGTCCTCCTCATCTGGACTATCAGACAAAGGATGGTTAGCTGACCAGGAGAGGACTAGCTAACAAGTGGCCAGGGCTGTGGGTTAGGTTGGAGATCCCCCGCTTCGCCTGTCCTCACCTTGGTGTGGCCAAATCGGTACTGCTCCCGGTCCACGTCGATGGAGTTTAGCAGCTTCTCAGAAGCATTTTTGCTGTCAATAAACTGCCCTTCGGGGATGGCACTGGCATTTAGGATCCGGTACCTGAAGAGAGGGGGAAACCTTACTGAGTACATTTGACCTCTGGGAATGGACCTATATCTGAGAATAGGCTTTCTAAAACCTTCTTCCATTCCAGCTTTAGGAGGAAGTAGAATACTGTACAGCTGACATACAAGTGGGAGATTTCCAGGAGTGCAATCCAGACAAGGAGGACAAAGACAGAGGGATAAAACATGAAAGAAGGAATCCCAGCCAAAAAACATAGCTGGAATTTTGTTTCAGAGGAAACAGTTCTTATCTAACTTGGAAGAGCCTTGAAATCACCTGTAACCTGCAGATCCTGTTACTCTGGCCTCTAGGGGGCACACTTCTATTATCCACCCCAGATAAGGCCTGGATTTCTGAACCCAGATGGCACCCAGGTGGAGAGAGGTAGTCTAGAACAGCGGGTTTTAACTGGAACAATTTGGTCCCACAAGGGCATTTGGCAATGTCTGAAGACATTTTTGATTGTCATAGGTTGGGGGAGAGGGATATGGCTTGCTACTAGCACCTTTGGGCAGAGGCCAAGATGCTGCTAAATTGTAGGTCATGATCCTATGGTGTAGAGGACATCTCCCGCAAGAAATGGAGCATCTAGTCCCAAATGTCCATAGAGGAAAGGTTGGAACATTCTGTTCTAGAATCACAGTCAGGCTAGAGGGCTTGGGCTCCTGCCTTGGGACCACTTTGGGCTGGCACAGCATTCACTTTGGATATGGGATTGACCCCCAGCTGATGTCCATAGCAAGCTCTCACCAACTGCTCTGCTGAAGGCGTCCCTTTGGGGAATGTAATAGGTGCCTCAAAAGGGGAAATGCATAGCAGAGCACTTACCGCTGTTTGAAGTCAGCATAGAGGATCCGGCTAGGAAATCCTTTCCTGCAGATCCGAATGCCCTCGAGGACCCCATTGCAGCGCAGCTGGTGCATAACCAAATAGTGGTCCATCACACCTGAGGAGAGAGTGTCCCAGGGAGCGAGTCTGTGGCCTTTCCATGTGTGAGCTCATCTTTGATGGTCTGAGCTACCATGAGCCACCACTGCACACCTAGACTTTTTGTGTGAAGAGTTAGTGGCAGCTCTAAGACTGAGGGAATTGGAGATGGCTGGAAGCTGTCTGTGTGTCCCACAGAGGAAAATAATTCCAACCTCTGGGGGAGACTCCAGTGCCTATAAACATGGAAACATGAGCCAAGTTTTTGATCTTTTATCTTGTTTGTTGCCCTTGATTCTTGCTAGGTTCTAAGAGAGGTCAGAATGAGAGGGAAGCAGCCTTTAACTTCTCATTAGATAAATTGGAATGCCTTCCTACTTCAACAAGGATGAGGGTATGAAGCATGCAGCCCTGGATGTGGGAAGGGAAAACAGAGAAGGAGGCCATGGTGGCAGCCGGAGAGGACTGAGTGCCGAGGGAGTGGTCACCTGCTAGCCACTTAGCACCTGCTGTGGGAAGCAAGGCTTGTCTAGGATGCGTCAACTTTGGGTGGAAGAAGAGGGCTTGAGGGGAAAAACACCAATGAGAGGGATACCATGGCCACTTTTGATGACCAGCTGGATTGGGCACAAATCAGACTGGCACTGAAAACTCTCTGTCTTGGAACTGTGAGGAACTTGTATAGGCACTATGGCTACCTCTCATGATGACTTCTTATTGAGGGTCCCTAAGATTGGGGAGGAATGCAGAAAATGCTGGCTGTGATTTAACCTCATGGAAACTTCTAGAATATTCACAAGCTTCCTTAGTTTCTATGAGGAGGTATCATTGTACAACTGCACAATTTCTAAGGCTTTCCTAGAGCTGCATTGTTCAGTACAGCAGTTACCAACCATGCGTACCAATTTTCACTGAAATTTCTTACTTATACTGGCTACACCTCATGTAACTAGTGGCTACTATAGTGAATAGTGTGGATATAGAACCTTTTGTCATTCCCAAAAGTTTTATTGCACAGTGATTTTTCTAGAAAAAAAATTAACTGGTTAAAACCATGGAGAAAATGTATCAGAAATTCAGAAAGGCTTGTACCTAGAAACCTAGAAATTTTCTAGTCTACTTCTCAATTTTTTCTTCCTTTTTGCTTGTTTGTACAGTAAAGGCTTTATTTTACTTGCATAGTAAATAGAAGATACATGAACTGAATTCATGGTTTGGAACTTACATGGTTTAAAATTCTAGAAAAATGAGTACATTAAAATTTCCTCTTAACATTTACCACAAATCTACTGAACATTCTTGTTTGGAAACTTTGAACATTTCCATTTCTTGGTTATCTTAAAGATATTTTCTTTATCTTCAAATAAACTTTCCTATCTCTTTAAAAGGACAATATTTATATTGTTTTTCATGTTTAATAACATACTTTGGTTTTATTTTATAATTTTCATTTTACATATTTCTTTGATGAAGCCCTTTATTTTTAAAAATCATTTTATTTGGTACATAAAACATAAAATTGTACATATTGGTGGGATAGCAGGTGATGTTTCATTGCATGTGTGTGATTCTACTGGTTCAAATCCCAGCTGTGCTATTTACTAAGTATGTGAACTGAAACTTTTTGTCCCTCTGTTTCTTAATTTGTAAAGTAAGGAAAGTGATACTATCTGCAGTATAAGTCTGTTGGAAATATTCAGTGAGTTAAAATAAGTAATAAGGTTAAAATAGCCACTGACCCACAGCGAGGGACCCAGTAGGTAATTCTCCCTGTTGCAACCAGGCTAAAGACAGGGCTAAGGCCTGCTCCCCAGGGCAGGGAGCAGAGGCCTATTTATAGGACAATTATCTTTTTACAGCCAAAAGGAAACTTGAAGCCCATCATTTAAAGATGGACAGACCAGACCTGCTGCTGTTCTTGCCAAACGTGCACCTTTGGAGCTGTGTCCATGCAGAACGGGGGGCTTTTCTAATCCTGTGGAGTCGTCTCGTGGGTTGTGGGGCCCTAGCGGAGACTGAGGCCTCATGACATGAACTGCTTTGCAAGATAGTTACCAAGCTGAAGCTGGACCCCTCCACCTGTACAGACTCCAAAGCAGGCAGGAGGGTGGAGGCCAACAGTGCTGCTAAAGTCCCACAATGCCTCCACCTCAAGGGTCATCTCCAGGGTGACTTCTAGAAAGCAGGTGATCGCACTAAGGTGCCAGTGTTGTGGTCTACTTCTCGAAGTGGAGATAACAGCAGAGTGGTGCCAGAGCAAAGGAGAAGCAAATACAGAGGAAGGGACAGAGATTTCACAGACAATTACGTTCCCTCCTCAAATGGTGGGCAAGTTTGCCTCCACAGAGGTTCAGACCACCCTCCTGCCTTCTGCTCCTTGGGAGCCATCTGCTTCATGGCAGAGGCAGGACACACGTACTTCTGATTTACACAAACATGTGCTCGGCAACAACAACAGCAACTGGTCTTTTAGTAACAAAACACACGAGACAACGATTTAATCTGATGCTTAACCAGGGAAAAGGCCCAGGTCCAAGCTGGAGGAGAGGCTGGCTGTGGTGAACTCCCTGGGAGGGGCACAGCCTGCTCTACACATGGCTGTCATGTCATGGCTGTGTTGTGCCCCGACTGAGATCTCTAAACTTCCACAGAAGGCGCAGTTCCACTAAGTGTAGTGGACCTCATTATTTGGGGCATTGCAGGCTTCGGCTGTGTATTCTACTGCTGGAATACTCACAGCGCTTAGTGAGTCTGCATAACGTGCTCACGCTGTGTGTAACGTTTTACTTGTACTTGCTCACTTAATCTTTGCAGCACTCATGGGATGGAGTGAGCAGCCACGTTAGAAGCATTTATTAGAGAAAGGGATAGAAATGCCATCTGCTCTCCTCCTTTTACACACAGGAGAGCAGAGGCTGAGAGAGCTAAGGCACTTGGCACAGAGTCACATGGTGAGGGGGCTGGGATGGTTTTCCCTCGCCAGGCTAGCACCCCTGCTGCCTGGTAATGCTGCACTCACGGGCCAGGAGTCCAGTGCTTGGCACACAACAACTTCTCTGTGGGAGAACTCCTCATGGCCCCAGCTCTGTGTGACAGTTTGTTCTCAGTGTGACAAAAGACCCTGAGAAACAGACATGCTTTTAAGAATATTCACGGGTCGGGATTGAGCGACAGCAAAAGGTCCATTGTACTGCATGGTGTTCAATATCTATGTACATATGGTCTCTGATTGAAATTTTCTCTTCTGTAAAATGGAGATAATGATGCAAAGGTGATGCAAACAATAGGGATCCAAAAACTAGTTGTTACTGATGCTGTCTTTATTATGAGATATCTAAGACAATTATTTTTCAAATGTAGCAATTCTTAATTTTAGGGTAAAGGAATATAATAGACCCCTTTAAGAATCATATGAAAGATAAGAATTGAACTTGCCTATGTATACACACATGATATTTTGCATGTAATTTCATAGGAGAGGTTCCAGATAAAATCCAGAATGTTTTAAAATAAATAATAAATGATTTTAAATGCATAAGTATATCACAAACATTGTATGGGTCATACCTACACTAATTTTTATCTGAAATTGGAATTTAACATGGCAGCTGACATTTTTCTTTGCTAAATCTGGCAACCTTGGCAACAGATTCCTTTGAGAAGTGACAAGGATTCTAACTCTTTATACTTGCCCACGTGTACACGTAGATTTTTCAGGCATTTCAGGGAGCCCCACGCTTTTCAAACAGTGGCAGGTTCAGATAGTTACTCACCAGGAGTCTTGGTCTCATTGGGAATCAGACATCGAACGAAGTGCGGGTGAGTACTCCTCAGGTTGGTCATCAGTTTGTTTAAGTTCTCCTGGGACCCAGACGAAAGCAAGCACATTTGTCTTAGCATGTGCCATCTCTCTGGGCAGGAAACCCACCCAAAATGGAAGCTGCCCCACACCAACCCTGAACACAGCGGACACCGTCTGGAAAGAGGAACCCTTTTTCTTCCCGCCTTTCTTGCTTCCCCCGGAGTCACCTGGAGACAGACACAAGAGGACATGTCAGGCACAGCCCGGGGGACACACGGCTGGACTCTCTAAAGCACCTCTTCTAAGCAGGGGAGAGGAATGCTTAGAAGCCGGAATTTTTTGTGTCTTTTGGGTAGAAGAGATGAAAGTTCCGCTTTTTTAAAATTGTTTTTAATGTGCCTCTAAATTACTCAGATTTGGGACATTAAACTTTCTTACCATGTCCCTGGGGTGTGGTGGGGTGGGGTGTGAGTGACACATAACTGTGATTCACATCATATGGAAGGACAGTCCTTTCTCTTAGAAGCCAAACATGGCATCACACCCTCTTGATGATTATAGTTACCTCCCTTGAGACTTGAATTCCTGTTTGTCTCTTAATGAGGAAGCAACTGAAATTAAGATTAAAATTTCTCAAGGATACTCTACAAGCTGTTTGAAACTAAACCAATTTGCTACCTTAATTTAGAGTCAATGATATTTGATATACTTTTTCTGAATGACTCACTTTCTTATTTAGCTTTTGTTGCTTAACTGGACTCAGCCTTGTGGACAATGTTATGTATCACCTCCCCCGACACAAGTTTCATTTCCCCCTCAAATGCCTGGGTCTAGCAGGAACGTGAGTTTGGGCCAGGGGGAAGGAGCCAGGAAAGCAATTTCCCTGGTCCACACCCACATAGGGTTTTATATTAAGCCTTGGTATTATCTCTGAGTAAGATTAAGCCATACAGCTACAGCATTACTTTGGCCAGATTCAAGGAAAATGATGCTCATTATTCATATTTAAACTTGTACCCATTTTTTACATTCCTCTCCCCTGAGTACACAAGACATTAATTTTAAAATGATCTGATTCTCTGGTGCATTATTATATTGCATACATTTAAAAATTAAAAGCATTAACATCAACATACACATTTAAAATTCTATTTTGACCATTCTTTAAAATACAAATATATCATAAAACTTTAAAAGTGATACTGATGCTGGGGATATAGCTCAGCAGCACAGCACCTACCTGGCAAGCACAATGTACTGAGTTTGATTCCTGGCTTAAAAAAGAAAAGAAAAGCAATACTGGCTTGTGTAGCCACTTTAGAAAAGAATTCAGCAGTTCCTCAAAACTCAAACCTACTTAAAATAGGACATGGCAATTCTACCTTGCGGGCATATATCTAAGGGAACTGACAATAGATATCCACTTAGAAATACTGTATCTACAAATGCTTGTAGCAGTCTGCTTCACGATAGCCAAAAGTCAAGAGAATCTAAGCATTTATCAACTGCTGAGCAGATATACAAAACATGGCACATCTACCCAACAAGATGTTATTTGCCTAGTGAAGGGGATGAAATACTAGTGTATCTACACTGCCTATGAATATTAAAAATATAAGCCTAAGTAAAAGAAATCAGAACAAAGAACTATATGGTATATCATTCTGTTTGTATGATTTTTCTTTTTCTTTTTTCTTTTTTGGTATTGATTATTGAACGCAGGGCCTTGTGTTTGCTAGGCAGGCACTCTGCTGCTGAGCTAGATTCCCAGCCCTGTATGAAAATTTTAGAATAAGCAAACCCATAGAGACAGAAAATAACCTCATGGTGGCCAGAGGCTGGAGACCACAGTGGCGAGCGGCTGCTCCTGGCACGCAGGGCTGATGCAGTTGATCAGGGTGATGTCAGCATGGCGTGAATTTATTAAATACCCCTGAATTTTTAAAGGTTTGAGTTTATTGTTTGTAAATTATATCTTATTTTTAAAACTACTAAACAACGTGATATTATCTGCCTTGTCTCCCAAGTGGTCTAGTTTACCTCTGAAGAACTCACATCTTAATGAAGAGGAGCCATTCAAGTAGGGGGAAGAAAAATGGAGTGGAAAGAGAGACAGATGGGTCAAGCTCAGCCTCAGGCTGTTATTGGACTACCGATTCAGGGGCAGCTTAGGGTTGTGGCAGAGCAAGCCACAGGACGGGAAATACTTTTACCTGCTTCTGCCCCAGCGTAATTGGAGAAAAGGAAGGACAGCAACTTCAGTGAAGACTTCTGGTAGAGCCCAACCACAGTCTCATTCAGGGGGTCCTTGTTCTTGTCCAGCCATCCAGCAATGTTGTAGTCCACGGTGCCAGCATAGTGCACCAGCGAGAAGTGGGCCTCGGCCTTGCCTTTGACTACCTTGGGCTTCTGGAAGTTGTTGGACTTGCCCAGGTGCTGGTCATACAGCTTGTTCTTGAAGGAGGTATCTGTTGCCTTGGGGAACATGCACTCCTCCTCCAGGATGGAGAAGATGCCCATCGGCTGGAAGGAGGAACACAAGAGACCATGTTCTACACTTGGGAATACATACCAGGGGCTCCATGGGCTGGAGAAGCCAAAGAGATTTCCTTTGATGCCATGACTCTGGTACTAGGAACACTTGAATACAAGCTTTGTTAAAGCAAGTCTCCTGGTGTGTTTGGTGCAATTATAGAATAGTGGTTGATACAGAGGATGTGTTTAGCTAGTATTTATTAAACAAAACAACATGGAATAAAATTATATATGATATGTATCTGTCCAGCAATTTTAAAAAATCAAGTTATCTATAAAAGTCATGTGTTGAACCATGTCTGAATTTCTCACTGCCACACCAGGAAAAGAACTCATTCCGACATGACCACTGGTCAAATGCTATGGGAAGTCCATAAAAAAATAAATATCATGTCTTGCTTTCATGGTAACATCTTACCAAGAACCCCAGTGCCGATGGTCCCTCCTTGAGCAAGTCAAACAGCTAAGAAATGCCACAGTCCTTTCTAGCATCCATCCATACTTGGGGCTAACTGAGCCTTTAAATTTTAACAACCCACCTATCTGTTCAGGAGTGAGCACAGATTCCAGGTACTTTCCACATGCTTACCTTCCTTGCACAAGATAATTCAGCTACCTAAGCACTTACTACCTTGATAGGGCCTTAGGGAAATCAGCCTATTAGCAGAAAAGCAAGCTGAGCGTCCCAGTCAAGGAGAAGTTGACTCTGGGGTGATATTTCTCTACCTTCTCAATGAGCTCAATGCAGGCAGCCAGGTCCATCCCAAAGTCAATGAACTCCCACTCAATGCCTTCTTTCTTGTACTCCTCCTGCTCCAGCACGAACATGTGGTGGTTGAAAAACTGT
>NDGM010055601.1:0-10531 GCA_002564305.1 Octomys mimax | reverse complement strand
TAATCAATTGTGAAACTGTCTCATTGATATTTGTTTCTCAATAAAAAAAGAAAAAAAGAAAATTAAAAAAAAAAAACCTTCCAGAATGATCAATATCCCCTGCTCAAAGCAGCTCCCAAGCTCTGTGTGGCCTAACAGATGAGTCTGTAATCTTCAGTCTACCACATAAAGCCATCGAGTTCTTTCCTTGCTTTCTCCTCCTGCTCTGTCTCTCATAACACCCCCTAAACACAACGGCCACACACAACTTCCGTGGTAACCCCCATACCCAGCCTATTATGCTTTGCTTCTTAGCTGTAGTGCTGTTCCACTTTATCTTCAACTAGCTCCCTCTACTTATCCATTAACACAGATTCAGGGTCCCCTTCCCCATAAAGCAAAGGCATTTTCTTATCTTTCTTTGCTCCCAATTCCTCCTTCCTCCCAGCTAAGCAATGCACCACCCAAATCACCATGATTTACATAGAATGGATATTCTATTTGTTTATGGTATTTCTCCTTCTCTGTGTCTGGCTTCTCATTCAACTAACTGCAAGCTCCATGAAGACAGGGCTCCTATGTCATACCTTTTCAGTCTGACACACATTAAATGCCCAGTTTGCTGAAGAAAAAACCCTCCAGTCTTTTCTTTGCAGTACACAGACAACTGGAGTGGTATATTGATGAGAGAATTGAGAATTTCAGAATCCAGCTTCTATTGTCTATAAAAAGTACATCTTTGTAGGTTTATCTGAGGTAAAGTTTTCAGAAATTGTTGAGGATACCATCACATATATGTTTGATGCTCAGTTTGACCTTTTGTAACTTTTCCTGGCTAGATCTTAACACACACACAGAGTGGGAGACATGAACTCTAATTTGTTGCAAAATGACTGTGGCATAGATTAGATGTGGGTGGCTGTGGACTGCCAAGTAAAGTCCGATTTGTTTGGACACTGTTTCTAGAATCAGACTACAAGTTGCCCAGTGACAAGGGGAGCCACAAGGGTAAGCCAGAAGGAGCCAAGAGACTGTCAGTATAAAGAGGACAATAAAACTGGAGTTGGAGAGGAACAGATGCTAAAATGGCACTGATGTCACTGCCACCACAGACCCTGGGCCAGTACTTCTTAAAATTATTACTAAAGTATCATAGCAGATACAAAAGAAAAATGGGAAATTTTTTTTCTTGTTTCCTGATTCTTAGTAAGGAAATAAGATAAATTCAACCTGACAATTATCAGCAGTCTACCCTATCTGAAGTTACCCAGTGCAAGTGCATTCTCCAAGTAACTTAGTATCCGGCTTCTGTCTGCTTTCGCCCCCTAGTGGTCACTTGGAGATGCTGACACTTTCAATTTGGCCTGTTTCAAATCTTTTTTTTTTTCCACTGTTTTTTCAGGAAAGGCAAGTCGATTTTCCCTAGAAATGGCAAAAAGGGAGTGTTTTTTGCATAGATTCTTGCATTGGAATTTATGGAGTATATTTAATTTCTTTTTATAACTACCCAGTAGCCATCTACTCCTGAAAGCCTAGCTTAATCTACAAAGAAATATATCAACTCTCGCTTAATGTAAGATTGGCCAGGCTTTAAAAAACATATTGTGGCTTCTTGATTCTGGTAAAATGATTGACACATTGATTTTATTACCTTCATCCTGTCTAGAATTATTAATAGTTCGTTGTTCCGCTTGATCTTCCTTCTCTGTTAATCTTTGTGGGATTTGTGGTTTGTAATCGTTATGTAGCCAGTATTCTCAAATAATGTAGTTTTCGTTTTACATTAATCTGAAATGGAATGTTATTGGGTAAAACACCCCTTAGGGGTATAATGAAAAGGACCCATTAATTTTCAGGGCAAGAGGGCTAATTATTCCCCTCCCCCCTTAAGTCTGTACTAATTGCTAATAACTTTTTATAGAATTGAGTACATGAAGCTCATTTTGATTTTTCTCTTATTAGTGTACAGCATATCTAAAGTGTTTGTCCAGAATAAGAATAGGAGCATTACAAGGCCAGGTGCTTAATAAATATGCTTTATAATACTGCAGTTTGTAAATGAGTCAAAATTGAAAAAGTTGGGGGCTCCAACAGGGAATGCTCATGTTTTTAAAGGGGACTGTAATTGGGTGGCCTGAACATTTTATGAGGCACATATGGAGCAATAGTAAGAAACACACTGTAACGTCATTATAGAAAAGAGAGGTGAGGTAGTGAATAGCATGTTGGCTAAGAGTACAGCACCGTTGCTACTGAGCCTGTGAGAATCCCAGGTGTACTGGTGTGGCCTTCTGGAAAGTTGCTTAACCTCCCTGTTTGTGTGATTGCTAAAGTGAGAAAAATAAAAGCACTACCTAATGTCTATCCCTGTTGTGAAGATTAAGTGAGAAAATGTATATGAAGCTTTTTACATTCCTGGACATTAAGGTGAGCGATGTTAGGTATTGCCTCATCAGTACAGTCTGGATTAGTGCCTATAGAAAGCCCTTCTGGACCCTGAATTCCATGGAAAAGTGATTGGAACTCTAATAAATTAATTCAAATCTACCACGGGGAGAATGAAGACACTAAAGTATATTTGCAGTTGCAGGGAGCCAAGGGGTCCTAAGTTCAGCCAGAACAATAGCTAACCGGAACAAAGGCCTTCGTCCAGGGCTGAACCTGGGTTTTACTAGTTTGTGAAGATTGGAGTGAAGATTGGATGAGTGACCGTGAATGGCAGGAAGTTCATGCATGCTGTGAGCTGGGCTAGGTGGGAGGCCAAAAATCATCTCTCCAGTAAGCAGAGTTATGCAGAAAGAGCACTCTGCATAGCACAGACTGGGGCAGTACCAAGTGTTTCAGGGTCTGTGCTTAAGTTCTGAAGTACAACCCATGCCCTGACCAGTCATAGCCTCTCTTCTTGAGGCTCATCCTCAGCGTGGCCTCCCTCAGTGCTGCTCACACACACACACTTGGGAGGTGGGCTATCACCGATCTGTCGCTGTGATTCAAAGACAACATATTAGCACCCATTTGCATTGCTTCAAGCCAATTGAGGAGATAAGGAAATGTCCTAGTCAGCTCTGGACATAGCAACACAAGGAAGGCCAAATACTCTTCTGTCAAGAACAGCCTTCCAGGTGGTACTACACAAGTGCCAAGTTGTCTTACATCAAAGAATCTCAAAGAACTTTAGTGATCAATGACTGACAAATCACTCAGCCATTATCAAAGTGGGTGTTTTGAGACAAGGTCTTACTATACAGTTCAGGGAGACCTTGAACTCAGTATGTTCTACATATTCTACAGGCTGGTCTCAGACTCCCAGTGATTCTCCTGCCTCAGCCTCCTAAGTGATGGGATTACATGTGTGTGTCTAATATCCCACACCCTCTCAGAGTGGTTTTGAAGGACTTTAAAAGCACATAATCCCACCTTCATCTTGTTGTAGATGAGAAAAGAGAAATACAAAGGAGAATGTAAAGAAATTATAGAACACTCCAAGACAATTCTGAGACCTAAGCTGGGACTCAGATCTCTAGGGACTCCCATTTTTCCCATTTTTGCAGGGCACCTGCTACAGGACACCACAGCTCTGCTCACACACTATAGTAATGTAATAACAATATTATTTCTCACGGGATATGTTGGAGATATTCTCTATTGCTGAATGATTTTTTTTTTTGGTGGTACCGGAGATTGAACTCAGGACTGTGTGCTTGCCAGGCAAGTTCTTGTTCTACTGAGCCATCTCCCCGGCCCTTCTGAATGACTTTTAAGTCACATTCCTCCCCTGTTATCTTTTTTTCAAATACTACTAAGGATTGAACCCAGGCCCTTTGCACTGCTCTACCTTCCCACTCTATTTTTCTTTTTCTTTTTCTTTTTTGGCAGAACCGGGGATTGAACTCAGGCCCTTGCGCTTCCCAGGGAAGCACTTACTGCACTGAGCCATCTCCCTGGCCCCTCTTTTTATTTTTAACTTTGAGACATGGTCTAGCTCAATTGCTAAATTGCCCAGGCTAGCCTGGAACTGCGGATCATTCTGCCTCAGCCTCCCAGAATGCTGGGATTCCAAGCATACACCACCATTTCCAGTTATCCCTTTGTTCTTAACGTTCTTGCTCATTATGATTGATTTAAACATCAGGAACTCTGATAAGTATGTTCTATCTCAAAAGTGAAAGAATGAGGCACTTCCGGATATTGACGCAGAATGGTCTAGAAAACCAGGCATCAGTGGAAACCAAATTGAGTTTGGAATCTGCTATGGGCATTTAATGTGGGAGATAGAGGTTCTCAAGACACGTTTTTCTCTTTACTCTTTCTTCCCCTACCCCTCTAGCTTAATGAAGCATAACTGACAATAAAATTTGTATATGTTTAAGGTGTACAATGTGCTGTTTTGATATCTGTATGCATTGTGAAATGATTACCACAATCAAGTTAATTACCATATCCATCACCTAGCATAGTTACGCTTTTGTGTGTGTGATGAGAACATGAAGATCTACTCTCTTAGCAAATTTTAAGTACACATTAACTATAATTACCACGCAGGATATGAGATCTTCAGAACTTGTTCATCTTATAACTGAAAGTTTGTACCCTTTAACCAAAATTCTCAATCCCTCAGCACCACCATTCTATTGTTGCTCTAAATTTGCCTCGTTTTAGATTCTACATATTAAATGAGATTATGCAATCAGGGTTGGTCTTTTGTTGCTTAGCTTTCGCTTAGCATAATGTCCTCTAGGTTTATCACAAATGTCAGGATTTTCTTCTTTTACTATTAATAATGCTTAATACTATTCCACCTCATTCAACCCCTCCCCAATTTTCTTTATCCATTATTCTGTTGATGGATGTTTGGGCTGTTTCCATATCTTAGCTATTATGAATAATGTTTCAATAAGTGTGAAAATGTAGTTACGTCTGGCATACTGATTTCATTTCCTCTGGATGTATACCTACTGGTAGGATTGCTAGATCATATGATAGTTCTATTTCCAATTTTTTTTGAGGAACCTCGTAATGTTTTCCATAATGGCTGTACTAATTTACATTCCCACCAACAGTGCACATGGGTTTCCTTTTCTTCATATCCTTGACAATTATCATTTGAGGATTTTTTTAATAATATCACCTCATACCACTCAAGTTTTATTGAAATTTAAAATACACAGAGCATAGCATACAAATCTAAAGTGTGATGGATTTATATTATTCATGCATCCATTTAACTATCACTCAGGTCAAGACAAAGAAGATTCCAGAAGGTATTTCAGGGAGCCTCCTCACATCCCTTTCCAGTCAATATCAGCCCCTGATAATCACTATTGTGACTTTCATTGACTAATCTGTTCTTGAATTTCATAGTAATAGAATAATATATATTTTTCTATACTATTTTACTTACCATTTTGTTGAAAAAGATTCATCCATGTTACTGTATGAAATAATTGTTTTTCATTATTGCTATGTATTTTATTTTATGAATATTTCACAGTTCATTTATCTTTTGCTCCGTGATGGATACTTGAGTTTATTCTGGTGTAGAACTATTGCAACTAAAGTTATTAATGAGATTTTTTAAAAGTCTTTCCCAGAGAAGCATGCCTTCCTTTTAATAGCAAAGGCATATAGGGCATATAGTCACTAGAATCAAGAAGATAAAACAATTGGAAAATCTCTAAACCAGTTTACCATTTCCTATGTGACAAGAATCTGTTGGTGTTCAGACTTGTTAAAAATTAAATAACAATAGAGTTTGACAAGAAACTGAAATTCTTAATTCAAAATATTTTCGTGGAATAATAGTTATTTTGGGGCAAACAGTTGCTTTTGGATTTTCTGTCTCTTGCTTATAAGAAGGCCCATGTTGTGATTTAATATAAACTGGCCTCTGAAAGTCTCATATGTTTAGAGGTGGGGCTTTTAGAAGGTGACTGGATTGCAGGACCGCTGTACTCATAGGCCAAGCCTCTCATCAGTACTCTTCATCCACTGATGAGTTCACAGCTGAATAGGCTGTCAGAATGTGAGGCCCAGTTGAAAGAGGTGGGGCGCTGGGTGTTTGACCTGGAATGGGCTGTTCTTGTCCTTGGCTCCTGCTTTCACTTTCTCTCTGTTCTGTTTCTCGACTGTTATAAACTAAGAAACTTCATTCTGCCATACCTTTCAACATGGTATTTCAGCCTTGGAGCCAGTTGGTCATGGACTGAATCCCCCCAAGTTGTGAACCACATGAAACCTCTCCTTCTTTAAATTTCAGGTGCTACATACTTTATTCAGCAATGTGTACAGTGACTTACACAGTGGAACAGAGACCTCCCATAGAAGAGCATTTTTCTTGGGAATGAGATGTTATCATTTCAAAGGAAGTGGTTGAGTATACAATCACTTGTAATAGCCTAGTTCTGGGTAGATCAGCTACTCCATATTTATCCATTTGACCACATGTATAAGCAGTGAGTGCTTTCATGGTTAATTTGTTCAAGCTTTTTTGTTTGCTTTTTTTTTTTGGTGGAACCTGGGATTGAACTCAGGCCCTTGGACTTGCTAGGAAAGCTTTTATTCTACTGAGCCATCTCCCAGGCTTTCATGGTTAATTTGTATGAAATGAGACATATATGAATAAGAATTACAGCTCTGCAGTGTCAGCACATTTGGGTATTTTTATCTTCCATGGACCTTGGGTTTTAAAGATTGTGACTCTTGGAAGCCTCAGTATCAACATCTATGAAGTTAAAAGAGCACCTACCCTCTAGGGTACCAGCTTTGACTTCTTCCTTACCATTATGAACATTCATGCATGAACTATAACCAAAAGCTCATTGTCACCTGCTTTTTGAGCAAGAAGATAGAACTTTACATTTACTTTCTAACTATGCCTTAGCTGAAGTGGATGTGAGACCATGAAGAATTTAACATATTGCAATTTTAAAGGTTCAGTTTCTATTTTTAAAAATTGGAAATGGCTAATGCAGATTTAATTTTTCAAACCACATTGTGGAAGGGAGTGAAGGACAGAAGAAGGGATGCCTATCCCCAAAGATGTCCTCATCCAAATGTTCTGTCACCTTCTCCCCTTTCCCAAATAATCCACTGCTGTTCACTTTATGACTTAATGAATGCATAGGGCTCTTCTATTTACTGTCTTCAGTGGCTTGAGCAATCCATGTGGCTTCTTTCCCTGGGGGAATTTCACAGATAAATTACTGCATACAATTACATAAAATAAATTTAAACTGAATAGGGTGAGTAGCAGGCAGGCCAGTCTTTCTGAGTGTTTCTACAGAGTTAATCCCTAGTGAAGAGGGAAAATCACTGCATATAAATGAGACTTTGCTGCTGTCTAAACCAGCTGATAAATGATACCATCTGCTGGAAAGGAATTTTCAATGCCCTTGACACATGTCCCACCCACTTAGCCAAATAGCCATTCTCCATTCTGTACTAGCTTTCCCATCCAAGGTAGAGGTTGGCTGAGGGGCTATCACTTTGGGGTCCTAGCTGATGGACTTACATTATAAACCTATTTCTTTGGGTGACCATACGGACCACATTTTTAGGACACAAATCATGTTAGGGCTCAACCTACAGCCTAAATCAGTGTTCTTAGACTTGGCTGCACAGCACAATTCTCTGGGGAAGTTTCCAAATGCTTAATGCCTAGCCATCCAATACTCAGGTCATCCCAAAGTATGGCCAAGTTTGGAAACCAGTGGCCTAAATCCTATACTGATGCTTTGCAAAACGTGTGACTATGAATCCCCTAAGGTCTATAAAAATGCAGGTTCTGGTTCTGATTCTGTTATTCTAATATTTTGTGTCCTGAATCCTCTCATTAGCACCATAATCCAATTCAGTGATTTGCAAAGCATTTTTTTCTAAAGCTATGAAATCTTTTAAATCCTATCTTATAGTAAAACCTTATATGAAACAGTAGGACTGTTGTAGTCTGTTATGGCCAGACTAGTCCATAAAGACAAGCAAGCATGACCACAGTATGTATATCCCTTGTTAATGAATATATCATAACTACCGCTACATTTGTCTTTGCAAGGTGATATCTGTGAGTAATTGAATTTCTGGCAGTTTCTTCAGGACCCCAATTTTGACATGCTGTGTGCCTTATTTATATCACCATAAATGGGTAGTTTCTACACATACAAAGAGCCACATTTACCCATATTGCCCAACCTAAACCTTTAAGCAGTACAAATCTGACTTCAGCCTACCTTCCAGTTAACTAAGAGATGTCAGACAACTGTCCAAGTTCATGAGCTAATTCAAACACATAGTGAAAACTTTAGCAGTTAAAGTAATATGATCAACATTGTCCTTTTTCTTTCTAAAGCCCATTATCAACCTTATTCATTGATGTGTTTATTATCTTCCAAATTCCATGAAGACATAAGTTCCCCAAGGTTAAGGGCCTGCCATCTTGTCACCAACATAGTACCACAGTCGGAGCTATGCCTGCCACATTAGAATTGTTCAGTAGACAGCTGCAGATACATGATTACATGAAAAGCATCACCAAAAATCTCTGTTTCTTTTCATCCAAACCGTACCAATCTGCATCTTCCATGGATGTGAGTCCAAGATGATCTGACGCTCTGGTTTCCAGTCTTTCAGCCTTGTGACTGTGTTGGCAGCTATACTGCTATCAATAGCTCCAAAGAAAAATGTGAGCTGGATATTTGAAGATGGAAGTCACTGCCATATATGTGGTAACTGAAGCAGAATATGGATAAAATTATCCAAGAGGAGCGCACAGAGATAACCAAGCTTTGAGCCCTCATGCATTCAATAAAGAAATGATTTCCTACATTTTACCATATGCCTGATACCCTATGTACATACCTGCACAATCTAACTATCACAAATCCCTTCAACTATTACATGATCTCTAGGTCCTTACTATTTGGGGGAGTATTTTGGACATATTTATTAGTTTATCAATGTCCTCTTAAAATGGAATCTTTTTTTCGACCAAAGAAATTACAAATAAAACAACCTCACAAGTCATTTAGCTACATCAATCACCATTTAAAAGCCTCATGAAGTAAAAGCAGTGGGGGGACGGGGAAAATCAAATAAAAAGTAATTTATTTTCAATGATTTGTTTTTACAGGGTTATGTTACCATGAGATGTGTGCCAATACAAAATTAAAATGATTGCTAGATTTTGTTTTGGTACCAGGGATAGAACAGAGGACCTTACACTTGCCTGCCAGGTGTTTATACCACTGAGCTATCTCCCTGGCCTAGATTTTTAAAACAAGAATGTAACTATCTAGCAATTAGAAAATCTTCAAAGGTAGTGAAAAAATAGTTTTTGATATTTCTGAAAATTTGGCACATTTTATTGTACTATCAGGACTTGTAACTCAATGGCAATGACAAAAAAGGCTTGCATAGTAGTGAAAGACACAGAAAACAGCAAGATCAATGAGAGTGAAGCATTGTGAGACCAAGTGTTGTATACTTGCTGTCCTCTATTGGCTATGCCTTCCAGTAGGTTCTGAAGAGAAGCAAATCTAATGTACATGGTAAGCTGCATCTAAGATACTACCCAGTGATCTCAGCCTCCTGGAAGCCGCATCTTTGAGTAGCTCTCTCCCCTTGTTCATCCTCTAGATTTCTTCACTGACTAATGAATAAAGTATAATAAAAGTGATGATTGGTCACTGTTACAAAGTAGTGGCTTTTGTTTCAAACACTTTTTCTTTGGTTGTTCAACCTGGGGAAAGTCAAACGCTAAATCATGAGGCAGCCCTGTGGAAGACCAAAAAAACTATGATATTAAAGGTTTGTTATTTTAAATTTCTAAGTGATGGATAATGTTGTAATAAAGCAATAGGTATGCAGTTGTATTCAGAGGATGTGCCATTAGCTTTTTCAAATCAACTGTGTAAATGTGAATTACTTTGGAAGAAATACTGCAAGTTTTCAATCTGCCATATACACGGAATTTGATCAACACTACTTGAAGGCAAGTACTTTATCCTTTATATCTATAGTCTAAACCCAGTAGGTCTTCAAATAATCACTTTTTAATTAAACTACATCACTCCTTGGAAACACCATATACTAAATCAAAACCTCTGTGAATATAATATCCAACACTTTTATTTCATGGAGCCACTAGGTTGCCCTTGGATTTTTTGTGTTTATTAGTCTCTTTTAAGCATGCCTTGTGTTCTGTTAAGACATACAGCCCACTACTTTTCCTCCCCAAGTAGCAAAATCTGGTGATTCTAAGTCTAGGTAAATATCCAGCTAGAATCATGCCAGTATTACTCCAGATGCATAGTATTTTTGAGGACCATATGAAAAACTATGACATATCTATGAGATAAAAACAGCTATATATCAATTGATAAAGAGGATATGATGCAAAAATGGAAAGCTACAAACCTCTGAAAATAAAAACACAAATAGGACTCAAGAAATAACTGAAATAAATCAAGAAAATATATTCACATAAGAGCAATTACTCCTACAGCTCAACATAACAGCATGGCTTTACTTCTTATACTTCGTTTTTATACTTTTCTGC
>NDGM010055300.1:0-17858 GCA_002564305.1 Octomys mimax | reverse complement strand
CAGGCCCTTGTGCTTGCCAGGGAAGCGCTTATTCCACTGAGCCATCTCCCCGGCCCCTGATTTTTTTTTCTTGGTAGCGTTTCTTAGCTAGAAAATATTTTCCTGAGTCAGGAAGAAGACTCCCATATTGTTTTCTAGAAGCTCTGTACAAGTTTACCCTAGGTGGTCGATAATTCACCTAGAATTGATTTCAGTAGGTGGTATAAGATAGGATTAGTTGTAGCTTTCCCTCAGATGGATATCCAGTAGTACCCATACCATCTTTTTCCCTGTTATTCTTTAGTTTTACTTTTCATTGAAAAATTTATTGCTCCCATGTGGTAAGATCTTCCTAGTCATTCTTTTTTTGATATATTTAGTAGAGGGTCTACAGGATTTCACTACACAGATCAGAGTCATAGTGATCCTCCTGTTTTCAGCCTCCCAAACACTGAGATTACAGGTATGCGCCACCATGCCAAGTCTCAATCCTTATCTCAGCAGACCCTGGGGGCAGGGCAGGCACTGCACACTGGGGATCGAACCCCAAACCCTACTCCTGCCTAGGCAAGTGCTTTGGTCCACTGAGCTATCTGGCCAGTCCTTCCTAGTTATTCTTCTGTTCCTCTGGTCTGTCTATATGCTAGAAATGAACAGGATGTGTTTTATTTGGTTAACAGACAACCTCACCATTTCATGGATAAATGAAATAAAATTATTTCTTTTTCATTGTTAGGTCCCTGCTGCTGCAGGAGAGGCTGACTTGGGACAACTGTCCTTCCTAAACTGAAGTGTTAGTGTCATTGAAAGCACTGAGCTCCTTCCAGAGACCGTAGAGTGCAAGTGGTTGACGGCATGAAAACCTTACTTAGTATTCCCTTCTTCCTAAAGTTCATTTGCCAGAACCAGTCAGAGGGCTCCACCCACCTGCAAGGGCTGTGACACACTGCCTGCCACATGCCTGGGAAGGGAGGATACCCAAGTTTTGGAAAACATTAGTGACGTCCACCTCCATGTATCTTCCCATGTGTGGCAATGATAGTCACAATGACTGCAGTTGAATCGCAAGACTGCATACCTGCATAGAGCAGAACAAATCTTCCAACTCTGTGTTTCTTCTTCAAGATCTTGGCTAAATGGCCCTTTGGGAAATCTATGTAAATTTTAGAAAGTGCTCAAGGTCCTTATAAATCCTGTCATGACTTTTATTGAATTAATTGCTCTGCTTAGGGGGAATTGACATTTAAAATGGTGAGTGTTTCTGCTCACTATCATGAATTTTTCTCTTTGCTTTCTCTCAGAAGTACTTTAAAATGTTTTATGAAAGGTATTTAACATCTTTTGTTAAATTTTTCCTTAGATTTTTGATAGTTTTAAATTCTATCATAAATGTTATACCTTTTTTACTGTATAAATGTTTATGATATATAGAAATTTAATTCATTTTCTGGTGTTCACATCATTTCCAGCATCCTCCTGAATATTTCTCAAAACCTCAAAATTATCTGTAACTTCCCATGGATTTTCTACGTAGGCAATGATAAAATCCACAAATAATGACAGTTCCATGTCTTCCTTTCTGGCCCTTGCATCTTTATCTCATTTTCCTGCCTTCACCATTCTGGGAGCTGCAGATGTGGTGGTAAATATCACTGACCTGTTCCTAAGGCCAAAGGAAGATTTTCAAAATTTCATTTTGGCAAGTACTGGCTTAGTCAACTTGTCCATCTCTAACACCTGACACCCATAACTTAAAGGAGGAGACCTTTATGTTGGCTCTCAGTTCTGGAGAAATGTAGGCCATGGCTACTGGCTGCATGGGGAAGGCATGGGGGGAAAGCCTACTCAACTTCCAGCAGCCAGGAAGCAGAAAGAGGGAAAGAGGGAGTTGGGGCCAAGAATGTGTCCTTCAGGTCTCACCCCAAGAAGCCTCCTTCAATGAACCAAAATTTGATCACTGAAATCCTATTAAATTTTTATCTTTTATTAATTTTTATTGTTTTTGACTTCATTATGTACTTTGAGGAGATTGCTGCTTGTTTTCTAACTTCTAAAATAGGTTAAGCAGACTCATTGTATTCTCCTCATCTGTATATTTTCTATCATCTTGCCCTCTTTCTGCTTCTTTCTAGATAACCTCTTCTGGCTGATTTTCGTTTCACCTATTCTCTTGACCGGGGCTGGATTTTCTATTAAGCCCACGTGATGAGTTTTTCATGTTGGTTATTTGGGTTTTAGGATGCTAGAATTCTCGAATTTCCATTGGTTCTTTTCTCAAATTGCTACTGATTGTGATTCAGCCCATTGCTGAAATGCTTTTAAGTTCAAGCGAATCCCTTTGAGCATAGCAAACACTGCCCTGTTACGGTCTTTCTGTGACTATCATGACTTACAAATCCTTCCAAGAAGGTGGTAGTGAGAATGGCTAAGGGCAGCAGCAGAAGCTCTCAGGCTCCTGTAGCTCCTATCCATGGTGCTTTTATGACATTGCTTACTTTCTTCATCATTTAGGTATTTTCCTCTTCAACTAGACTAATGGTTTAAGGCTCATTAAAGTAGGCATCTGTGTTTGGTTCCTTTTTCTGTCTGTCATAGTACCTAGCAGAGTTCTACTTAAAATGGAAATGTCATGAATAAATGAATGATTTTAGTTTTACCTACCCACTTACATCTCACTTTATTATTATTATTCTTTTTTGTGCCTCGTGGATTCTCCCCCAATCCCAGCTACTTGCCACTCTCCAGTGGGCTTCCTATGTTGGAGCCTCCATAGAATCTTTGGTTTAGACTGAAAGTGTCCCTCAAAACTCTCCTGTTCTGAAGTGGGGCTGTTGGAAAGGGACTGGATCATGGGCTACTAATCTCATCAGGGCATCCATCTATGTGCCGCTAGGAGGTGGAATCTTGCTGGAAGAGGCAGGTCACAGATCACAGGGTGATCCAGAAAGATGTGTTCTTGCCCTTGGCTCCTCCTTTCTCTCTCTGCTCCCCAGCTGCTGGGGCCTGAACAGCTTTTTCCCACCATGGCTGGTTACCATGCCATTTCTGCTTTGGAGCCCTCTAACTATGGACTGAACTCATGGAAACTGTGAATCAAAATGGACCTCTCTTTTAACTTGAGGCTGTTGGGTATTGTGTTTCAGTAATGGGAAAGTGATTCATATAATACTGTTCCATAAGTAAAAATAACATACTGCAGCCTCAGCATCTATGCTATCACTTTTCCTTCTGCTTTGCAAGTCCTTCCTTGAGATACCCATCTTTTTAATCTCTCATCTCATTCAAATCTCTTCTTCAGTGTCGCTTCTACATAGAGATTTTCTCTGGCCACCTTATGAGTGACAGTATTAATCTCTCTAGAATGCCGTTCTCTACTGTGTCACCTCCATTTATCTTTCTTCATAGCATGAGCACCACATGATAGCGCATTATAAATGCCTCTGTTGCTTGTCTGCCTCTCCCAGTAGTTTAAGAACTCACCAAGGGCAGGAACCTTTGTTTTGTGTGCACCTCAATGATTTCCAGGATCTTGAAATAGCTGGACCATGGAAATCCTTCAGTAAATATTTGTTGAATTAGTGCCGAGTTACTTGGTGTACATAAATAAAACTAAATTTATTTTTCTAATAATTCTAAAAATTTTATGTGATTATTGACTCCATTTTACCTGTGAGTGAACAGAGGCCCAGAGAGATTATTTAATAGGCTCAAGGAGAAACAGTTAGTGAATAATTGAGCTGAGATTTGAACACAAGTATGTGCCTTTTAAAACTAGCCACATCAGATTCATTTGCAGGACAAATTCCCACTGAAACATGCATAGAAAAGTAAAAGGCAGGTTGGGATCCAACAACTGTCGTGAAGGATATAGGGAGCATTGACACTAGGGGAACACAGCAAGCGTTTCCTTATAGGCCAGAATCCCACTTTGAGCATTTCAAACCATCACTTGCTGTCAGGATTCTCACTTCCCTTGCTCCCTGCATCTGGCTCTACTTAGCTGTTTCATTAGCTTGGCGGATTTAAGCAGTTGGGTTGGCTAAATGGTGTCCAGATAAGCAAAGCAATGAATGGTTCAGGAAAGCAGAAAAGACAGGTCTGGTGATGCAAACTCACCCAGATGTCAAGCACTGTGCTTGTACACCTGCCCATTCACGTTATCATTTTTTAGAAAACATTTCTGACAAGCCCAACAGATGGGCTGCTACCTCCAGGGCCTCTCGAGCTGAGATGAATTAATGCAGGCATCTGCTTCCTTGGGCTTTCTGATCACTTTCTACTGGGTTGGAGCAAAACCAGAAACTTCTGAGCCAAGTGCCAGGGCAGAAAAGCTTCCAATAATCCCCTGGAAAGATCAAGAAGTTCAATCCAGAGGTGACTGGGAACAGCACATGCCAAGCCCCCTTCTTATCCCTTGCTGGTTTACAAAGGAGGTTGGAATACCATTCACTCCCTTTGCAGTTTTGCTGATACATCACTCAAGAATTAGAAGGAAGTAATCCTTATAAAAAGAAGGAATGACTCCTAAGGAATCCTATTCAGAGCCAGCTTAGCATGAAATTGCCCCTACTACCATTCAGGCATGCATCGGACTTCGTTCTGGATAGAGTAGCAGATCAAAACCCAAGTTTGGGGTCAAGCTGAATGTGGTTGGAATTTAGGTCATAGCCCAAGAGAATGATTTCATCTGAATCTTAGAGTTCTCCTTTGTAAAGTGGGAATAGTACGTGGTACTTGGTATTGTTGTAAAGAATGCATACAACCTCATACTGGTGGCCTGGAACACCATCTGACACGATAGGGCACCAGAAAGGTGGCAACTCTTACTTGGTTTAGAAACTAGAGGGGCTGGCCTTTTATATGACTAGCTAGAAACCAGCTCTCAAGTCAACCTTATGACCTTTCCTTCTTTATAGCCACAGGCAACTTTTGTCTGTCTCATAGAACTGTAGATCTCAAAATATACTCTTATAAGAATCATCTGGGTTTCTATTTAAAAATGCATCATCTCAGTTCCCATTTTCCAGACTGTGTATCTCAGTAGATGCTAGTAGGGCTCAGAAATCTGTTTTGAACAAAATACCTCTGCCCGAGACTGAACGTTTGTGTCCCTGCTTCCCAAATTCATATATAATCTTAGCTCCCCATGCAATGCTATTAGGAAGTGAAGCTTTCAGGAGGGAATCAAGTTATGAGAGAAGAGCCCTCATGAATGAGCTTAGTACCCTCATACAAAAGTCCCCAGAGAGCAGTGAAGACATGGTGAATGGATGGTAGCCATTTATCTATGAGGAAACGGCTCCTCTCCAGACTCCCGATCTCCTGACACCTTCGTCCTAGGCTTCTCAGCCTCTTGAACAGTTAGAAATAAATTTCCATTGTTTGTAAGTCTTGTCTACAGTATTTTCATGTACTGGTCCATGGGGGAAAGTAGTTTTAATTGCTTGTACTGGGGCTTAAGACACCCCTTCTTACTCTCTAGGGTAATTTTGACTGAGAAATACGGCCCTGGGATTTACAGAGTGCTGATAAAGCCTTGTTGACTCAGATGCAAAATATCCTTATAAAGACAAAATAGGAATGAATAATCCTCCAAACTCCTTTGGAAGTTGAACTCCTTATGCGATTTGCATAGTGATAGCACCTTTTCATCAAGTGCAAATGAGACCCAAATGAATGTTTGCTGTGACCCAGCAAGAATGTCTTCTGGTGTCAGGGAATGGGGAGAGGGAAAGAAGGCGGAGTACCACAGGGAAATCAACACCAGCCCCGAGACACCTGGCTTCTGGCTTCTGTTCTATGGTTACGCAACTTGAGCATATCGCTTTTGGATCTGTCCCTCCTTCAGTGAAGGGAGAGTGGCACCTGCTGCCCCGTGTCCATCTCAGAGACATCATGGCTTTAGATGACATGAGAAGGCGACAAAAAAAGCAGCTGTGGTGAACAGGGGAGACCAAGAATTATAACTGGTGACCTGTCTGGAGAGCAAAGCCAGTCACCCCTACAATCGGCTGGAATTAGTGAAGGAGAGCAGAGAAGGTGTTTTCCACAGAGGGAACTCAGCACAGGGAACAGGTCATCGCAGCATCAGAAGAGCTGCAAAGACAAGCTGGTGAGAGTGAGATAACTCAGAGGTTAGCAAGAGTAGGAAGTTACTAGCACTTACAGATGCAAAAGAGCAAAGAGGGGAAACAACGTGATCTGTGTCCCTGACTGGCTTGTCTAGAGGGAGATGGAGCCATGAAGGAAAGGGGGTGACTGACTGCTAGAAGTATGTGTAGGCTGAGAGGAAGCAGAGAAATGCCCCTGCTTCTCACTTCCTCCATCTGATCTCCTCTCAGCTAAACTTAGAGGACTGCTTCTCCTCTATAGATTCAGTCCTTTACGGACAATGTACAGTCAACTAGTGGGTGGTTCTCTTTTCCTTTCCATTTCTCATTTCTTTTTTTGTTTTTGGCTGGCTCAGCCTGCCTCAAGGGCAGGTCTGGTAAGGCAGGTGGAGGTGGGGTTCGAACTATGGTATTCTGCACCTGACTGCATTTGCATGAATAGGCGCTTAAACAACAGAGCTAACCGGCAGGCCCCCTCCACCTCTCATTTCTGTTCCCTGCAAAAGTGTGCTGCTCAGGAAGATAGCAGAGCTTCCCAAACAAGCCCACAGTACCTCTTCCCTAGACAGCATAATAATCAGAACTGCAATAATCAGGCCTCTCTATTTACTGGCCCTTTGGCTCCTTAAATTCCTGTGTGGTCCCTTATAATCTCAAGGCATCTTAATCAAAGGAGTAGACAGTTATGCTTAGAGACCATTTCCTGACCAAATGTGGACAATGGATCTCTAACATCTCAAATGAGTCAGTACCTAATGGTTGATGTCATAGCTATAAAACTCAGAATATCTGGTGATTATTTGACTTGGGTTAGCTGGGTAAAGTTTAGGCAAAGGTTGTCTAAGTCTCCCACAAATAATTCGCTTCCCTGCTTCTGTAGACAAGGAAAAATACTGGCTGTGTGTTTAGATAAAAACTTGATTTAGTGCCATTTATTTTCTTAAGAATCTTGGCCACCGTGGAGGCAGTGACCCAGACCTCTGCAACCTTAGCCTTTGAGGCTCTTAAACATTATTTTTGAGTTGAGTGTTAAGTGCTGCTGAGGTGCAGCATGGAAGAAAGTAGTTTTCTTGGTTCTGAGACTTGCCCCATTAACAAAGAGCCAGGTCTAGGAAGAAGATGGATGTGTTGGGAGATCCTTTGCCCTCAGACCCATCCTTGCACCTCCCCTCCTTTGGGCCTCCTCTTCCTCCTGGTCTGATGTCTGAGGTTGGAGGATTTCTCAGGCTCCTGTGTCTGGACAGTCCACATCACTCAGGACTCTTTCCTTAGTAAGAGTAAAGCAACCAGCGACCACATGGATCCCTCCTACTTGGTAATGCAGGCTGAAATCTAGGGTCAGGATGGATGATTGGATATCATGACTCAAAGATTCCATGTACTGGCACTGCTTGTTCTCTTAAAAGGTCTCATTCCTAGAGAACCTTCTCAGACTTCAGACTCAGACTCTAAGGGTAGAGCGAAGGCATCTGGCTTTGTCTTCCCAGGTGATTTTTTCATACATCTTAATATGAGCTCATGTGAATTTCTTGAATGAAAAATATATGACTCAGTGAATGAATGAATGAGTGAATGAAACAACAAATGAGGACAGTATCACAATATACTTATCCATTTTCTGTGGGGGCCTGTATAGTTTGTTTTCAGTAGTTCGGTTTGCAAACAGTGAGGTGATAAGGGTATGTCACCTTGTGAGTATGAAATCGAGCTTCCTTAGGCTCGTATCTGAACACACATTTGCTATGTGCAACTTCTTCCTTATTAGATACTTAACAAACTGCCCTCCAACGTCTTTATAACAATCCACACTCCCAACACAACAGTGGGCAAGCATTCCTTTCTGATCGCATCATGGCCAATATCCATTATCATCAGTTGTTTTCTGTTCATCAATCTGAACAACACAGAATAGTCCTTCGTGTCTCAGTTTGCACTGCTCTAATTATCAGGGAGGTTAAATATTTTTTAACCTTTTGAGCTTAATGATGCTTTTTTTTTTTGCCTTCTTGTATACTTTTTAATTTTATCAGAGAACATGCATCATAAAATTATGTATTTTTTTAAAAAATGGACTGATCCCAATCAAACAATTATTATTTGAAAGAGAAAAGGATAAGTTGTATGAATCTTTGTACTTTCTCAACTTTGCTGGAACAAAAAAAAAAGTTGCTTCCGGCCCTGGAAGACACAGCCGTTCTTCTCAAGCAGAGGGTGCAGATGGGACATATCTTGTATTTCCCCCAGAGGTGATAGGACACATGGGAAGGTCAAGGTACCTCTCAAACCAAGTTCCTCCTACTCTGGGTTCTGAGAATTGTGCTTCTGGTTTCTTCCATGCTCCTGATGTGTTCTGCATCCTCCGGTTCTTTTTGGTCCTGGAAGGAAGACTTTGTGTCCAACAGTCTTCGCTTTGTGCTTGGTCTTGAGGTCTCCTAGGAGTTTCTGATAGTTGCCATGGGAAACCACAAACATGGGAAAAGCTTACATGCTTCTAGCCAGTGATAGCATCAAAAGCGAAGAAAGAAAACAGGTTGTCTTGCGCTTGTCCTCTTTCATGTGTTGTCATGCTTCTGAAATGGATCACGACTCCCCATCTTATCTTTCTGAATTCTTAGATCTGGTACTTTTATTTTTCTTTTATAAGCTGGGAAGTTATTTTTCTTTGTAAGTTAATCAATCATCTTTCTCTAAAAAGCTTAAGGTCAGAGTCACCATCCCTCACAGAAATTCCCAGGCAGAGTTCGTTTCTGACAGAGTCTTCTGCCTTAGCTCTTCCTGTTTCATCTTGAGGCGACCACGTGGGAGGTGCAGATCTCAAACAGAAGCCCTCTTTCCCACTGTCCCTTGTCCATCCCCACCCATCATCATTCTATGAGCATGGAATAGTGACAGGGTGGGCAGATGCAATGGAAGCAGCGGAAGAGAGAAAGCCTTCTGGGAAAAGAGGTGGGTAGCTCCAAAGAAGAGGCATCAAGGCAGAAAGCGAAGATCCCCAGAGCCCACAAATCTTAATGGAACAGTCTTGAGGTGGATGATAATGTTGCCAAGCAGGGCCCGTCTGTAGGTAGTGAACTTCCCTAGGTGCCCCTCACCCCCGACTCTAGGGCCCATTGCCACTAGAAACTGGTTGACAACCTGAAGCTTTGTGGTCAACTGTCCACTTCAGTCACTCAGCAAATATTTATGGAGTGCAAGATAATCGCGCTGGGCAGCATGGGTAGGAGAGGGAATGATGCAGAGAAAAACCCGGCTCTGTTCCTACTGTCATGTAACAGGACTTTAAGGGAATAAAATGCACAAGAAAACTTTTGGCCTGTGGAAAGAAATCTCTAGAGCAGGATATGCTATGGGAAGGGGCAGGCAGGCAGGTCAGCCCTGGATGCTTTAATGAGAAGAGAGTGGGCTCAGTGGTCAGCAGGCAGCCAATGTCCAGAGGAAGCACAGAACTTAGGGATGGATGATTCCTGGTGAAAGATTCTGCCTCTACTTGAAAGTTTTGTTGAGAGCTGCGAGAGAAAGCAGGCAAAGCACCAAACACAGTGTGTGTTATAAAGTAAGTGCTCAACAAAACATTCTTGTTCCATTCCCCTTGGGTCTCAGTTACTTTTCACTCGTTGCTGGGACAAAATAACCAACACTCAAAATTAAGAAAGAAAAGGTTTATTTGGCTCACAGTTTGTGGAAGTTTTAGTCCATACTTGGCTGGCTTCAAGGCAGAGAAGCAAAAAGCAGGGGCAAGAGTTCATGGCAATGGAAAGCAGCAAGAGCAAAAAAGGATAAGCAGGAGCAGAGAACGGGCCTCTCCCCCTTCCTTATATTACATGCAGGCTGTCTGCCCCAGGGTGAGTGTAGCACTCACCCATAATCCCAGCAGCACTCACCCCCAAAATCCCAGCACTGGACCATGAATTAATCGCAACCTCTAGAAGCTGCCCTGTGACTGCATGAGGCTTTGGGGGGACACCTAGACACAAACTGTAACACCTTTTTTCTCTTTCTTTTCTTCCTTGTATATTTTTCTCCCTGCCACCCACCCTTCTCACCTTTCCTGCATCTAGTTAGACTGCATCACTACCTGCCTTCTTAGCATTTCTTAGGGCAGAGGTGTGCAAAGTTTTTCTGTATAGGCCCGGGCAATAAACACCTAGGCTCTGCAGGCCGGATAGTTGCTGTCTCTTGTATTGAGCCCTGCTGCTGTGAACAGGCAGCCCTAGAGGATACACAAGCCCATGCTGACCTTATTCCAATATTTAGTTGTGGGCACTGAGTTTTGAATTCTACATGTTTTTACATTTAATAATATGCTTACTTTGATTTTTCTCCCCAACCAGTTAAAAATGTAAAAAAAAAAAAAAAAAAAAAAAAATCTTTTTAGGTTAGAGGCTTTACAAATGGCAGACTGGATTTGGCCCAACAGCTGTAGTTTATTGATCCTTGTTCTGAACAATAGAGTTTACATTTTGAGGTTTGCAACCAACCTCTCAGAAAATGATAGGAAAATTGTCCTTCTTTCCCTCTCTCTCTTCCCTCCATCTTCCCATCCCTTCCTCCCTTCCTTCTCTCTCTCCATCTGTCCCTCCCTTCTTCCCTTTATTCATCCATATTAAAGGTGTTTGTGAGGTTTCCTGGGATCTAGACAGCTGTAGCTGTGAGCACCCCAAAGTCCTGCCCATGGAGAGCTTACAATGTCCACACTAGGTAAGCAAGCATACTAAGTTCTACTATTTGAAGCATGATGATCTGAAAGTGAGCAGGGGCTGGGAAGCCCGGGAAGGCTGGCTCAAGGGACACATGGGAACTAAAACTGAAGCATGAGCAAAGGGCAGCCTCAGCAAGAGGAGAGGCAAGGTAGAGGCCAAGAGAGGGCACAGCAAGGGCACAGGGCCTGGGCATGGGCAGAAAAGGACCCCATGGGCCTGAGCATCATGGTTCAGGGCTGGCTACATCACCCTGGAGGAGAGGGTGAGATGGCAAGAAAGGGCTTCTGTGTCACAAGCAAGGGTTGCTTCCTCCCACTGGAAGCAATGGAGCAGCAGGAAGTAAACAGCAGGAATTTCTGGGGAGAAAAGATGATGGTTGGTTGACATCACTTCAGCTGCAGGTAGAAGCCTATTACTGGAAAAATACACTTAGCTACATACTACCAAGTATTTTGCTTATTGTTAGGATTTGTTTTTTCGAGGTGTTCAGGTTTCTCTTAAAGCCCAAACGTCAAGTCAAAAATTCTGGGGATAAGGGAAGGAAAAGATGGAAAAGCCCAGTCTCTATAAGGAAATGATTGGTGTTCTCTGGAAGGTTGGCCCGCTCCTTGCTGGACTCTCAGCTACATTACCTGCGGAACCTCTTTGGGGCTGTGCAGGGCTGGGCTTACTAGGAAGTGGGAGGAAGTGGTTGCTCCACTCTTTGGGGTCATCTGTAAACGTAGCTCCAATTTGTGCCAGCAAGATAGCTCAGCGGACTAAGCACCTGCTTCGTTAGGCATGGGTGCTGGCCCCACCCATGCGCGTGCTGAGCCGGCCACTGAGACCAGGCATTGTGACGCACGCCTGTAATCCCAGCACTGGGGAGGCTGAAAACAGGAGGATCGCTACAAGTCCAAGCTGTGTAGTAGATGCTGTACCAAACACACTGAAAGAAAAAAGTAGCTCCAATTGAATGGGGGGACACTGAGAGTCAGGGTCTGTGTGCGAAGGTCCTGGAGATGGGGTGTCTCCCCCAGATCCTGGTTGTCCTACACACACATACACACACACACACACACACACACACACATTCTAAGGGACCAGCACCTGCAAACCTGTGCCTGTGGTGCCCAGCACAGCACTTCAGGCATTTCCCGTGGAGCAAACCTCTCAGCAGTGCAGGCCCAAGACCCAGTGCTATACCCCAAGACCTCCCTGCCTTTTGGAGAGACCTGCGTCCTGACGCAGGTTCTCCTGCTCTGACCCAGTGACCACCTGGGCTCCCAGGAGCTCAGCGGAGTCTGGGAAACTTTCAAAGAGCAGTTAATCACTAACTACCTGGAGATAAGAGAGAAAATGAAACAATTGAGAAAGTGCCCAACCCAGAGCTAAGAGCTTCTCTGCCCGCACATGCCAGGTCCTCGCCTGCCAGGGGAACAAACTGAGGTTGTTCACCAGAGGAATCTACATGCCAGGCCCCGGGGTCTGGGACCCCACAGAACACCAGAGCTGCGGGGCAGATGGCAGCTGCTGCCTTTCCCCCTCTCGGGCCATTTCCTTCAGCGAAGCCCCAGCCCTGAGGATAAAAGGGCACCGTTGCTCAGGTTTCCCTCATCTCTAAGGTCTAGGTCTGCAAGTCAGTTTTGTCCATTTTCTCCACCAGCTCTGTGGGACATAGAGTTGTGAGCTAAATCAGACAGGTGTTTAGCCTGCCCTGAGCTCGTAGTGGAAAGAGCGAGGCAGGTGGCGTGCCTGCCAGTAACCCGCAGACTACATTGGTGGAGGAGTAGACAGACAGGCTGAGATCAAAGAGGAGAGGGGTCAGCCGTATGTGGGAGGTCAGGAAAGGTGCGCAGGTCGTGATCACAATAATTAATGGAGCAGTCGCTAGTGGCAGGCATTAGCCCACGGTGTTCCTCCACTCTCTAATCGCACCACCATTCTACCTGAGAGGCATCGGCTCCACTTTACAAGGGAAGGTTTTGTGCTGCAAAACCTTGCAGCCATTCCACTCTTTCCACCTGCCACTCTTCTATGGCCAGGGTCTAAAACTTTCTCCGTGGAGTGCATTTTTTTTTTCCAGCCAACTCTTGGTTTTGAGGGAAACCAGAAGCACCAGACTTTCATCCCGACGGCAAACAGCCACGCATGCCTTGGTACGAACAATGGCCAGCAGCCAGGCGTCTGGGGGCAGAAGGCTGGAAGGGATGCTGAAAGCAGAGAGAAAACTCTTCATCTGAGAAAAGGGAGCCACCTGAGGCACTTGGTTCCTGGATTTTCTTAAGATCTCACTAACCTGATTGATAACCCCAAATTGCTTTTAACTTCTGCCTTCCGAGAACTGGATGAGGGCGCCTACCTTTTTCTGATGATATCAGCAGGACCCTGCGGGGTTACCTCATTGATTTTATTACCTTCTGTCTCTTCAGGATCTTGGAGATAAAAACCGCCTCCTGAGAGGCAGCTGGGGAAGCTGCACCCAGGCACTGCCAGCTGCAGCTCAGGCTCTGGGAGGCGGAAGCCATGACCTCTGTCTTGTGGCACTTTGCTCTGCTCTGCTCGCAGTGGGGCTGCAGCTTGGGTGACGCTGGCCCTCGACCTGGCCAAGAGGGACTCACCCCTCTTGGTCTCAGGGGCTCTTAAAGGATGGCTTAATGGCTTGCTGGATTAGCTGGATGCCAGAGAAGAAAATGTTGACTCTCCTGGGCAGAATGCAGAGACACAGCGGGAAGTCTACCTGACTCTATGACTGTCCTCTCTCCTGCCCCTTAGACAATGGCCATGGGAGCTCACTGTATGCTAACTCATTTAAACCTCCCAGCAACCCTGCCTAGCAACTTTAAGCAATGGGTGCAGCCCACATGGTGGGAAGGAGCAGTGTTGGTCTTCGAGTCCAGACACACTGGTTCCAGTGGGAGTTTGGCAGGAATGCAGAGTCCCTGGTTTCCTCCAAAGTCTCTGAATCAGCCTCTTTATTTTAACAGGTGCATATTGGAGTATGAGAGGCACCACCTTCGCTGCATTACTGGGTTCTTCTGGGAGGAGGTTTAGTTCTCAAACTATTATGTTCCCTCAACCAGCCAGACTTTACCAAGCTCTGTGCCAGGCAACTGATTGGGGTAAATAGATAAACATCCTCCTGAGACTCTGGCTGTGCTCATCATGAAGGTGAGGTGGCAACTGGGATAAGGTGGTGCAAACAGCCAGGATGCTTAGACCCAAATCCTAGCACCACCAATCGATGGCTGTGTGACTGTGGCAGAGTCACTGCATGATAATTGGTCCCATATTCCTCCTTTATAAAACAAGGCAGGTGAGCCAGGAGAAATTCACCATGCAATGTATCCCATGAGCATGGGCCTGGCACACAGTGGGCTCTCAGGGAAGAACTACCAGGGAGCTGGTTACTGTGTGAATGACCTGATCCAGCACTATAAGGAGACAGCTCCTCTGTTTCCAAATGAAGAAATGTGCCAGGCTGGGGAAGATGGACACTTGGCTTCCTAGAACCCCCTCGTTACACCAGGGCATCCTAGATTACTCCGCTCAATGGTCTACCTCTGTGAGGAGCTCAGTAATTTGGTCTTGTCTCCAGGATGGGTACAGATCAGAGGTGTGGACACTGATGAGGAAGGATCTAGAATCCTGGGCTCTGAACTCAGGGACCTCTCAGGGGAAAGGGAAAGGGGACAACTAGATCTGGAAGGCTCAGATGGTTTTACCTTCTACCTCACTCTCCACTTCCCCTTCTCCCTTTTTTTTCTGTTTTGGATGGAGTTTATTTTTATTGCCTGAAAATCTTATCTTCTCGAATTGGAATGGTTTCTCTAGATTTTAAAGTAATTTGGGCAATTTGCACTATTCAGAATAGCATAGAAACAGTTTAGATTGGAATAACAAGGACAAAAAACGTTGTTGGAGGACTCAGCGACTTAATGTATCAAGAGCACATAGTACAGTAGCTGGCTTGGAGTAAGAGTAAAACAAATCCAGGCAACAATTAATGTAGGACGGGTATTAGCTTGGGCACCAAAAGATGACCCAGAGTAGTTGTCAGCCAAGGGCTGTTGCTTGTGTGTACCTCTGCTCTTCCTCTGAGCCAGTTACCGCGCTCTGTGCTTCTGATACATCAGGCCACCGAATCCTCAAACAACTTGGCACTGCACAGTTCTTTTTGTTACCTCCATTTTATAGCTGAGACAACTGAGGCTCAGCATGGTTAGGAAGCTTGCCTGAGGCTTCTCAGCTACTTCTCTGTAGTGGATCCAGGAATTAAATCTAGGTTTATTCCGTTCCAAAGCCCACATACTGAACCACTGCAGTGATGGCCTTGATAAGATAAATGCAAGTCATTACTTGGCTGAATAGGAAGCCTATTGAGAAAGTGTCTCCAACCAAGACCATTGACTTCTCAGTCTGGCTGACCATGGCACTCCCCGCAGGAGGACACAGTGCCTCACCTTTAAATGACTCTGACTCACAGGGTCTGTCACCATCAGCCAGGCTGCTCTATTTTGGTGAAACTCCGAGTTAATTGGACACAGGGCCTGGGTGGGGTTCGTTGCCCTGGAGACCGACTGAGATCACGGGGACTCAAGGGTGCCTCCTCATCTAGAGGAAGAGGCCACTGAGACAGAGGGTCATTAACTCCAGGGGAGCTTCTGGGAAGTGATCTTTGTGCTGTGTGAAAGTGTGGAGATCGAGATAAGAGAGAGAAAGCTGCCAGGCAGAGGTTGAACTCCAGGCTTAGCTCTGAGGCTTCCTTCTTGGAGGTTAGTGAAACCCAGTGGTGGCTGGACAGTGGGTGAAGGAATTAAGGTGACAAATATATGAGATGAAATAAAGCATTAGGCAGCAAACCTCTAGGATATTCCATTCTTGAGAGCCCAAGAAGAGGCTACTTTAGAGTCTGGATATTTAAATGTAGAATTGCTCTTGGTTATTTCCAGCCTGATAGCCCCACCACATACACCCAAGTCTCCCAAGCTGCCACGCTTCTACATGGACCGTAGGTCCTATTAACTTCACAGTTTTTCTTCAAAATGATTCACCCATTAAAGAATAAGCTCCAGTGGTCTCCAGCACCATAGCGTGAGCGTACTTCATCACGATTTATTATATATTTCGTAAAGAACTAGAATTTCAACATGAAGAAATGATACATGCTTAAGGAGATGGAAATGCTAATTATGTTGATCATTATGTAGTACAAACATGTATCAGACTGTCACACTGTACCCTATAAATATGTGTGATGACTCTGTATTCATAAAAAAAGACTTTGCATGTATTTGCAAGGTGAGCATAATCCTATCTCCAATGGAAAACAGGTAGCATCAGCCACCCATTAGAATAAAGTTTTCGTAAACAGGATAAAACCCGACAATGGAATTGCCTTCTCCTCGGATCCTGCAGCCTCAGCTCTATTTGTGGAGAGGAGATGTCTGTACACTGAGACTTCCTTTGAAGTTTGAGAAGCATTAATAGAGCATTGGAGAAGGTGCACATCCCTCATGCTGTGATTCAATAGTGCTTACTTTAAAGCCCATGGATCATCTACACTCATGTGCCTGACAGCTACTAATAAACACTACAGCTCTAGAATATAAGCTTTCTGAGGGCAAGCATTCTTGTTTTATTTTTTAGAAATCTGTTCATTGACTGCTGTATCACCAGGCCTTGGATTAGTTCCTGGAGTACAGCAAGTGTTTATGTATTTATTAAAGATATGCATGATAAGGCTTTGGGCCTGGTTATAGTCCGATGTAGCTTCTTTCCATGCTGAGAGGCTGAGTGTAAAGTGGAGAGAGTGTCGAAAGAGCCATTTAAATGTTTTGGTGCCTCTATAAAAGCGCAGTTTCTCATAGGTCTGAGAACTCGGGGAAACTCGCCTAGGGCCTGCCCGGCCTCAGCGTGTCACATACACTTGTGACTGCATTGTGAGGGTGACACAGGATCAGGGATGGGCAAGCGCTTTGAAAACTGTGCAGCCTTCTGCACAGGGGACAGTTACAGGAAATGCCTGACTATGGCCCTGATGACGTCCTGCCTGCGTCTGACTGCTGGGGAGATGTGGTCCAACACCAGGCTGTAGAGGCCAGGGCAGTTCGTTTGCCTTCTTCTAAAAGAGAACCTGCTTACTTCTCTCTATCACCCTGCCAAAGGGAATGCACAGTCAGACCTCACACTGTTGAAACCAGATTCTGTGTCCTCCTGAGTACTATAAAACGTGACTGAGGAGACCCATGTCATCTTCCTTGTAAGTGTTTATTTGTAGTAAAACCATTATTATAGAGCTATGAATACAGGCATTCCTATAATATTGGTCCTACTAATAACACAAAAACATATGCTTGACTGTGACTGAGCCAGTCTTACCCAGCGACTATAGAATAAATTCAATTCGTTTTTGAGCCTGAGCTCAGTGCTTTTGTTCTGTTACCACCTTGTAAACCCAAGGATGCTCTGTATTTATTCTTAAGGACTTGTAGTTAGAAACTGCTAGAAATGTCTCCCAATGTACACCCAGTGGTCGTTGCCCTCATAACATGTCTGTCATTCAAGGCTTTAAGATTTCCCCAGCAATGAAAGAGAGCATGTAGTCGTGTGGATCAAGGCAGCAGGGTTTATGTGACACCTGCCAAGTGGGTGAGGCCAAGGGCCATTGCTGATGTCTGATACCTGCCATCTATCATGTGGCAACAGTCATACCAAGCCATTCCCCATTTCTTAAATACATATTTACAACTTCCTAGAATGCACCAATCACAGTACTATTCCAGCTGGGGAGAGAGACAAGTCAATATAACATAATGCAGGATAATAAGTACTAGAGAAAGGAAGAATCAAGAAGAGGGAAGTCCCACACACAAGTAGGAACGGAATGGGCAGGGTGCCAGTCCATCAGAAAGCTGTGCTAGGGTTCAGATCTGAAGGGTGGGTAGTGGTTAGCTAGGGGAAGAAGGAGTAACTGTGCTCTGCGCATGCGCAGCAGATGCACTAAGTGGGAGGGGCAGAGAGACTAGGGGGAATGCTGCAACTTCAGGCCCTGTGATACTGTAAAACATAATTTGGTTTTCTTTTTTTT
>NDGM010055108.1:0-13492 GCA_002564305.1 Octomys mimax | reverse complement strand
CCGCCCCCTGGTGGACTGAGCTGGCCACACACACACAAAATAAATAAATAAAAATAAATAAAAGAATTATAGCATGAAAGATAGCTTTCTTTTCAGCTGGTATCTGTACTGGAGCTCAAGACAGCGTACTTCATTTCCACGAATGACACTCCCGGGTCTGCTGTCATCGCATGGGGCTGTTCTGCAGGTCCTAGAGGCTGACCTGGGGAACCATTCTGAAAGCATCAGCTAGGTCTGAGTGCAGGGCAAAGCCACAGGATGGATGTTGTTTTTTATTGTGCTCCTAGCTTGAGACAAGCAATAAGACTTTTAATGGACTTAAAAGCTTGCCTCTGATAAATTACCACTTAACACAAATTAACAGGTCAGATAAATGATCTAAAAGAAAAGGACTCTACTTGGCTTTTGATAGACTCAGAAGTTGAGGATCATGAATACAGAACATAGAAAAAGAGAGGTCAGAGGAGATTAAATTCAAATCCAGTTGTTCCAGTTTTAATATGCCACTCTGACAATTGCTCACTGTCATTAACTCAGCAAACAATTTCTGTTATTACAGTCAAGGGACAATCTTTAGCTACTGAAGTCTTGTTAGCTGTTCTCAAGTCTTTTACAAGCTAGTCACAGAGATACAGGATGTTCATACATATTTTAATGAACTTGAAAGAGCAATAAATTTTGGAAGAGGATAGGAAGATCGTAGAGGTGCTGCTAATTTCAATTGGTTTATTAAATGAGCAATTAATGCTTAATATTTTTTGACCAACATTGTATACTTACATCTGAAAATCTGAACAATTACTTTAAGGACAAAAATATGAAATATGTCAAACTGTGTTTACTTCATATATGTTTTTTAAATTTCTGTGTTATTTCTAGTGTTTTATTATTGTTTTTGCTCTCTAAACTAAGAGTAAAAATTCCCCACAAATCTACATCCCAACCGGACAGCAGCTACACTGGCAGAACTGACTGAGTGTAACTACTTGAGAACTACAAAAACTATTGAAAGCTTGTAGCTTAGGGGAGAAAGTATGGGTGATTACTTGTGGTTAATTTCAATTTCTCTTAGCAATTATCACAGTGTTTCCACCATCACATCCCTCTCGGGTACCCAGCTGATGGTCATAAATATGTGTCTGGCCCAAATTACATGTGCCTTGATGGATTCAGTGTAAGAAATAAAGATTCTGGCTTTAAAATAAGAGATGTCCTTGCTCTGATTGATGCTTGCTGCATTTCATCAAAAGGTACAAAGAGATAAACAGCCCTTACTGTTATACCTGTGTCCATTACTACCTATCCCTCCCCGTCTAGCTGAAGTCCTCAGACTTCCAGGGTATTTACAAGACTAAAGACCTTTCCTTTCTTATGCTTCTTTTTTTTTCTTTCTTCAGAATTCAGTCAAAAAAGACACTAAAATACAATTGATTATTTACAATAACTAGGCTTTTCCAGGGTTAGAAAAGACATAGGAAGAACTTAAGCTTACATGCCAGGCGGATAGTGGCCTAGAGACCTTCCAGAACAATAAAAATAATCAGTGAACATTTAAAAAAAGCGCTCTGGGGAAAGGAAAGAATCTGATTATGAGTTATTAGACTATTATATTCCATTGTTGACCTTTCAACAAAAAATCCAGGAATTATGATGGAAAGGGAAAGTATTTCTTACTCAATGGAAAAAAAGATAAAATAGAAATGGTTACTGAAATGAGATCTGATAGTACATCTGCTAGGAGACTTGAAAATATAGTATAAAATAAGCTCATATAATTAAAGGAAGATGGAGAAGAAGTACAGAAAATGAAATAAGACTAGAGTGGATAATACATGAAAATGTATTAATGTATATAAACAGAAGTTCTGAAATTAAAAAGTATGATAGTTAAAATTCTCTAAATAATCAGTCTACCTAAGGGCAGATTTCAGCATTAGAAGAGTGAAAGCGAGATCTTAGCTATGGACAATGAAAATTACTCAATCTAAGATACAAAATGACAAAGTTATTAAATAAAGTGAATGGAACTGTATAAGTAAGTCTCTGGAACACCACCACTTGATACAGCATGAATATTATTGAAGCCTCAGAAAGAACAGTGCTATGGTTTGTCTCTAGTTGTCCCCTCAAAGCCTCATGCAGTCAGCGGGTGGCTCCTGGAGTTTGCGATTGATTCTTGATCCAATTCTGGGATTGCAGTTGTGTATGCTACACTCTGGCCCTGGGGCGGGGAACCTGCATTACATGTGAGGAAGGAGAGAGGCTAGCTAGAAGCCACAGCTGCTGCCACTCCTTTTGCTCTCTGTTCTTTGCTACCATCGTAAAATGCTGCTCTTTTCCATGTGCCACTCTGCCTTGGAGCCAGCTGAATATGGACTGAAACCTGCATAAGCTGTGAGCTAAACAAATGTTTCTGTCTTCATCTTGGGTGTTGAGTATTTTTTCCCAGCAATGAGAGAAAAGTAACCAAGACAAACAGTAAGAAAGAAAGTAGAAGACAGCAATTAAAGAAAGTATACCTGAAAGTGTATCAATGAAACAAAAGCTATTAATATAATATAAACATTCATGAAACTCTGAACTATAAGAACAGCTAAAAGAATTCCACCCTGAGGCATAGTATGATCAATCTGATAGACAAAAACTAAGAAAATCTTGAAGACAGAAAGGTCGTGCTCCTGCAGAAATTGTCAACAAGGTTACCAGCAGATTTTTAATTATAAACTTTGCGGGTTGGAAGGCAAAGGATAGGGATATTCTACATACTTTAACAATGAAAAAGATGTCAACAAGGAATCCTATATCCAGAAAAAGTCTTTCAAATGTAAAAAATACAATAAGATGTTTTCATATAAACAAAAGCTCATGGAATTTGTCATTATGAGACCTACTGCATAAAAAGCATTTAAGCAGTCCAATAAAGTGAAATGAAAGAACATGTATTATGCAGTAACTAACAGAAATAAAGGTCTCAATAAAGGAAAATACACAGGCAATTATAAATATTATTGTAACAATGCAATAATTTGTGACTTCACTTTTGTTTTCTTTATGATTTAAGAGTCTAATAATTTCTAAACATTAGTTAAAAATGTAATATTACTTTGATTTTGCTTTGAAGTTCCATACTTTGTTTACTATATCTTAAGACCTCTATTTATCTAAAACAGTTGTTAGCTTGTGATTTAGAGTACATAATGTGTAGGTGTAATTTTTTCAGAAAAATCTAGTGGATGAATTCGACTGGCCAGAGCTTTATGCTTGGATTTCCCAGTCTCTAAAACTATGATATTTTTTTCACCTTATTGAACATGGCTTGCTATAAATTTATTTACAGTGTTTAGCTTTGTAATGATTTTGTTGTTACTAGTGTCACCTCGAAGTAAATAGCTATGAAGTCAATGTTCATTTTTTTTCTCTCTCCTTCTAAATTTTTTATAACATCTTTTGACTAAATTTATCTCCTTATATCTGGTAATCTAAACAACTAATTGGAAGAAAATAATGCATAACTACCATTGATGAATTCCTATTTTATTGTTTAGTGAATGCTTTTATTATTTCTAATATTATTTTTCACTATTGATAATTTCCTTTTAGAAATAAAATAATAAAAATATATTGCAAAAATAGCTATGAAGTATATATAAAAGGAAATGACAAAGAATTTTGAATGTTTCATTACAAAAAAATCAATTAACCATAAAAGAATAAAGTAAGAAAATGAACAAAAGGTTAAAAGCCACATGAAGAACCAGTAACACAAAAACAGGAAAAGTCTTTTGTTAAAAAAATCCTTTGTACTTTAAATTTGAACAGATTTAACATTCTTATCTAGGGACCTAAAATTATAGCATAGGAGAAATTTCAGTATACAGTTCATGTCAAAGAGTTTAAAAGACTGTGCTTGACCCGAAGACTGAAGTAAATTGAAAGTGATAAAGTGAGAAAAAAAAATCCATGCAAATATTGACCAACATTAACAAAAGGTAGCTACAATAATAGTAGGTAAAAAATACTTAAAATCACTAAATATTAAAAGACAGAGATCTTTTTATGTTGATGAAAGGTACACTAAGCAGAAAGATATACTAACTGTAAATATTTAGACATCTAATAAAATACCATCAAAATGTATGAGGCACATTTGAGAATTGAGAAACAGAAGGTGCTATAAGAATATCTGAGGACTTTTAACATGCAGTACCTCTGTTACTAATGAGGGAAACACCAGAAAGAAGACATGAGGGAATATATTACTTAATCAATGTGCTATATCATGTAGATCTAACAGATATGTGCAGAATGAGATATATGCATATATATTCATATATATATATATATATATATATAGTATATAAACATTACAATGCATGTTTTCAAGTTCACATGAAACATTTCTTAGGAGAGATCTTAAGTTGGGTCACATTGAGTTGCAATAGATTTTAAGTGATAGATGTCATACAAATTATCTGATCTCTAAAAGATAAAATTAGATATCAGTAACAGAGCAAAGTTGACCATTTTTCACAACTGTGCCTATTAATCATAAGGAACATTAGAAAATATTTATAGGCAAATGAAAATAGAATATACTAAAAATTATGCAATATAACAAAAATAGTGCTAACGTGGAAAATTCTTATCATTATACTTACCTAAAATAAAAACTATATTTATTACCCATCTAATTGTACAAACTAAGGACATAGGGAATGAACAAACTAGACCAAATTTCATAAAACAAAAATAACATGTAGAGATAAGTGAAATAGTGTTAGCAAAGCCATAGAAAATAAGTGAAAACAAACTTGTTCCTTTGGGGGAAAAAATTCCCAGTATTTTGTCTAGAAGGAGTAAAAACAACGGAGAAATCTCCTTCAGTACAGAAATAACATGTAAAAGCAGAAATGAAAGTGGAGACACAGCCTCTAAGTCTGCAAATTAAAGCAAATTAGAGGAGTACAATACACAACTAAATAGCTCTCAGTTGCATGACTTAAATGAATTGGGTAAATTCATAGAAACACAAACAGTACCAAGACTACATCATAAAGAAATAGAAAATCTTAATAAATATGCACCCACAAATGATAAAAAGTTTGAATTAATTATCAAATTCTTTCTGCTCCATAGTTTCGCTAGAACATCTTACAAAACACTTTAAGAGCTCATCACAATATTTCTCAAACTTGTCCAAAGAAATTGTAGAATAGGAAAGTTTCCAGTCTTCAGTGAGTCAGCATTACTATGAAAACAGCCAAAGACACTAAAAGAAAACTACATAGAATTGCTTATGCACCCCCACCAAAAAGCAGTGCATAAAAATCCTTAACAAAATACTTGCAAATTGATTTTGGCAGCATATTGAGAGGATCATATACTATGACAAAATGGAAATTATTTCTGAGAAGAAAAGATGTCTTAATTTATGAAACTTGATCAGAATAATACACCCCTTTAAAAGAATGGATAAGAAAATACATGATTACCTGTAGCAATGCTGAGAAAACATATTACAATTTTAGCATATTTTCATGAGAAATAGTCAACAAACTGGAAAAGGAGTAAAACCATCTTCATATAATAAAAACCATATGTGAAAAGACCCAGAGGCTGTTCTTGGGAAAAGCCTATTCTCTAAGACTGCGATGAAAACAAAGATGTTTAATGTGATGCTTTTTCCCATTATAGCACTACAGATTGCATCTGAAAATATCAGGCTAAATACACAAATACATCCATGCCATACACACTCTAGAAAATAAAGAATGAAATTATTTCTATTTAAAAATGGCATGATTCAGGCCTGCGAGATGGCTCAGCAGAATAAGCACCTGTTTAGGCAAGCGCAGGGAAGGGCATTCCATCCCAGAACCCCACTGCATGCCAGCCCCGCCCCCAGGGGTGCTGAGCCAGCATTACTCTGAGCCAGAATTCACGCTGTAGCCTATCTCTCCAGTGGAGTCTGGGCATGGCAGTGCAAGCCTGTAATCCCAGTGCTGGGTAGGTTGAAAACAGGAGGATCACTCCAAGTGAGACCCTGTGCCAAATACATAATAAGTGAAAAATAAGCCATGTTTTTATATGTATACAACACTAAAGATTACAACCATCTTCTACAATGCAACAAAACAAAAAATGTCAAAATTATTAAATTAATTCAAAACAGTAGAAAAATGCAGTCGATATACAAAAAGTATACTATTATGTACTAACAGTGAATAATTTATAAAGGCAATTATGAAGAGATATCCATTTACAATATTATCCAAAATAATAAAATATTTAGGAATCAATTTAACCAATGTGATTAAAGACTTCTAGAATAAAAAAATACAAATAATAATAAATAGAATAGAGGACATCAATCCATGCAAATATGTAGAATACCTAACATTGTTAAGATATGAGTACTACGCAAAATAATGTACAAGTCCAGTATAATCTTTACAAAAATCCTAGTAAGATCATTTTCAGAAATAGAAAAACTCAGTGTAAAGTGGAATGTAATAAAGATCTCAGGAGCCAAAACCATCTTTATAAAGAACAAGGAAGCATCACACTTCTTGTCCTCAAAATTTAATAAAAACGACACTAGTAGAAATAGTGTGGGATCAGCATGGAGATCGACAAAGCAGTAAATACAATAAACAGGACAAAATTAAACTCATACATATAAAGTTGAATTGTTTTGACAAGTCTTCCATAACTATTCACTGAAGGAAATGGCAGTGCAGGCTGGCCTGGAATTCACTCTGTGGCCTTGCTCTTGTGGCGATCTTCCTGCCTCATCCCTACAAACGTTGGGCTCGCAGACTTGTGCCCCATGCCTGGCACCATTCATTGTTCAAGGTTTTTTTTTTTTTTCTAACAGGAATCCTACTGAGGACCTTGTGCTTGCCAGGCAGGCACTTATGCTCCTGGGATATCTCCCTAGCTTTTGGCATCACTCATTGTTAAGGTGGAAAATATCTCCGCAATGCTACAGTACAGAAGAGTTGTGAGCATAGTAGACTGAACATAATAGGTCATTCACAAGAAAGAAAATCATGATGTATGGCTCTATTAATATGAGATGCTTAGGCTAATCAATATCATAGGCATAGAAAATAGAGTGATGACTGCCAGGAGGTCAGAGGTGGGTCGTAATTGATTGATGGACATAAAATTTCAGTTTAACAAGACTAACAGAGTTATGGAGATGGACTGGGGGACAGTTGAACAACATTATCACCTTTTATAATACTGCTAACCTGCATCCTTAAAATGATTGTGGTAGTATATAAGATGTTATATCTATTTTACCATAGCAAAAAACACAACACAAAACAAACTAACAAAAAAGCAAAGACAATAAAAGTGTTAAGTTTTACAAGGGTGTTGTCCTAGAGGAAGGAGATTATACTATCATGGATTGGAAGCATTGAGGGAGATTGAGAAAGGAATTTGAGCTCTTCATTGCAGAGGAATGTAGTAATAATTAGAAGTCCCAAACCTGAACCCTGGTAAAGTTTGGCCTTTTTTAATGTTAGATGTAACAAGGTCTGTTCTAAAGATTCAAACAAGAGAAAATTTACTGAATATTTTGTGTAGGACGCTGTTGGTGCTGGTGGTGGGGATGGAAGGTGGGAGACTTAAAAAAAGACCCAAGAATCATTGAAAAGGATAAAAAAAAAGTGTGTGTGAGAGTAGACTCAGGAAAACAAATGAGAACAAAACTGAAGAGGCTTCTTTATTTTATTGTAGAGTTTACAGGGAGGAAAATTTAGGATGGAAAAAAGGTAAGTTCTTATCACTGAATTTTTTCATGAACAGAATTTATAAGTTAAAAAGAAGGTTTACTCTGTCATATATTTGAACAAGGAATTTTAGTGTGGCTTTACTTATCTTCATGATACAGAAATTGTGATTCCAGAGAACCCAGTAATGTATGGCTTCTCACAACTTAGACTTGGGAAGCCATGTCTTGCAGATTCCTTTACTGTCATGGAATTTGAAGACATTAGTCAGATTTCTATTACTGTAATACTTGAGATAATGAGTTTATGAGGAGAAAATGTTATTTTGGTTCAAAGTTTCAGAGGTTTGCAGAGCATGATAGTTTGCCCCTTTGCTTTTAGTCATCTGGGGAAGCAGCATATTATGGCAAGAGAAAAACTGCTACCTCTGAACCAAGAAAAGAAAAACAAAGGAAGACACCAGGATTTCACAGTTAAGTGATCACACCCAAAGAATTAAAAACTTTCTTCTTCACCCTGCAGTGAAACCTTACCTGTTGAACTCAGTGTGTTTCAAATTTGTGTTTGAACACTGAAAATTTCAAGAACTGAATATGATTTTTTTTTCCAGAAGAAATAATGAGAAACCAAATAACTGGACTTAAGGGTCAAAAATTACACTTGTGAATTCATTTTTCCAGAACTTTAACAAATTTCACAATGATTTCTTTTGCTTAATTTTACCATGGTTCTCAGTTTTCCTCTTAGCCTTTGTCTTAGTTACTCTTCTCTCGTTGCTGGGACGAATACCCAACACCCAAATTGAAGGAAGGAAAGGTTTATTTAGCACACAGTTACCAGAGGTTTCAGTCCATATCCAGCTGGCTCCCAGGCAGAGTGGCACATGGCAGAAGCCAACCTTTCATGGTGGCGACTAAAAGCAAGAACATAATCACAAGGGAGGGGTAGCAGCAGCTCAGGCATCTAGCTTCTCTTCCCTCCTTACATTGCAATGCAAATTATCTGCCCTAGGAAGGGTGAACATCCACACTCACAATAATCAATCACAAAAGCCAGAAGCCACCTCAAGACTGCATGCAGCTTTGGGGGGACAACTATACATAAACCACAACAGCCTTATTGAAGACATCCCTAAATTTCTTAGATCCAGGGTTATGATATTTTATGCAAATGCTACAAACTGTGCACACACAAGAAAGTACAATGACAAATGTTTTAATACACTAACACAAGTGCTATTTGCTCCTGGGGGAGTGTTGTGCTTTTATTGAAGAGTCACTCCTTTGTGTTCCCAGTAAGACCTGACACATGACTCTCTCTCAGCCCATACAGGGTCTTTGGGTAGGATTTCAGTCTGACTATTAAGCTACATTATGAACACCAAGCAGGGTTTGTGAACTTTCCTGTTTGAGTAGTGGAAATTTAGAGCTTGAGGTCATTTGAGGTATTACTACACCTATTAGTGTTCACATATTCCAGTAGTGCCACCCTGGGATACAGGTTTTGGGGAAACAATTAAAGTTCAAACTAGACAGATATTAAACCTGAGAGATTTTTTTTTCTAAGTCTAAAAGCATCATTCTTTAATATCCCAGAGTGGGCATAGGAGTCAATGAGAATACTGGGATGAGGAATGTTAACCCCCAAAGTAAATTATACCCAATATTGCTACACAGATTTAATTCATTCTGATCAAATTACCTTAGCACACCTACCAGAAAGACAGGAAACATTCCTAAAATTCATTTTGTACCAGAAGAGACCTAGAATAGCAAGGGCAATTCTGGGCAACAAAGGCAAAGCAGGAAGCATCATATGCTCTGACTTGAAAGTATACAACAAAGCTACTGTGAGAAGATCAGCAGGGTACTGGCAACAAAGTAGACCTGAGGACCATTGAAACAAATTTGAAAATGAGGAAACAACTACGAATCCATTGAGCTACCTTATCTTTGACAAAAGAGGCAAACATTATCGTTGGAAGAAAGACAGCCTTTTAAAATATGGTGCTGATAAAACTGGCTGCCTACACACCAAAAACAAGAAGTTAACTCAAGTCTATCACCCTGTAGTAAACCTGTGTCAAAATGGATCAAATATTTAAATATTAAAACAAAAACACTAAATATCCTGGAAAAAAAGTAGGTAGAAATCTTGAAGACATAAGTGTAGGCAGAGAGTTTATGAACAAAAAGAGAATTTCACAGGAAATACCTCCAAGAATCAACAACTGGTATATCATCTTATTAAAAACCTTTACATATCAAAAGAAATCACCAATAGAATGAAAATAAAATCCATGAATTGTGGAAGAATAGTCAATTGTCCCTCAGACAAAAGACTCTATCTGTAACATGTAAAGAATGAAAAAACCTTGTCCCCCAAGTTCAAAGACCTAATAAAATGCTCATCTGAGATGAATATATACTTCTCAGATGAAATACAAATAGCAAACAAGAAACGAACCAAAAATGCTCAAGAAAATGGGTCGTTCAAGAAATGCAAAATAAAACAACACTGAGATTTCATCTTACCACAGAAAGAATAGCTATCATCAAGAAGTCAGCCAATAACAAATGCCGGAGGGACTGTGAAGGAAAAGGACCCCTTCTCCACCATTATTGGGGGTGTAGACTGGTACAATCACTTTGGAAATCATTATGGATGTTCGACAAAAAGCTAGGATGAGAGGACCCATTTGATTCTGCTCTGCCCCTCATGGATACTTTCCCAGAAGAATTAAAAACAAATAGCAATATATGTGCACCCATGTTCATAGCAGCACAATTTGGAATAGGTAGATCTTAGAAGCAACCTAAATGCCCATCAATGGAGGAATGAATATTGAGAAAAAGGATGTGGTATTTTTATGCAGAGGAGTACTACTCAGCCCAAACAAAAGATAAACTTGAGACTTTTGTAAGCCAATGGTTACAACCTGAGACAATACACGTATGTGAAATAAATCAAACTTGTGTGTAAACATTTTGTTGCATCGCCAAAGTGAGATAATGAATGAGAAGATGAAATCTAAATTATATAATAGTTTTTTTTTAAATGGGAATTGTTCAAAAGAAAAAGTAGACTAGGGTGGGTATGAAAGGGAAAAGGACAGAAGGGAAAATAAAAAAAAATGCAAGGAATTTACATACTTCACATCTCATAATTCATTAAAATGGAATGTTTGTCCTAATTTTGACTATAGAAATTCATATGCTTATTTCGTGTTCCCAGAATAACTAATTTAAAGATAACAATGTGCAATGTAATGTTAAAATTTTGTTATCTAGTTATAAAATTTCATTTTATCTTTTTTTTCCACAAAATCTCAAGTGTGAGGAATATTTCCCGAGTGCCTTGATGAAGCTGGAGAATGAAGACAGTAGCTAATCATGATGCAAGTGTCACAGGGGCTAAGGAGGTTTGCAGTGGCAGAAAAGGAAATTGTAGAAATAAGGTTCTGCTAAGTACCGAGTATAAATAGACTGGATGGGCCACTAGCTATAGACCAGCATAGTTATAAGTTAGAATTTAGGGAGAGAGAGTCCAATCAAGATTCATTGTGATGGGCTGGAGAGATAGTTCAGGGGTCTAAGTGCATGCCTGGCAAGTGCAAAGACCTGCGTTTGATATCTGGTACTGCATGCCTGCTATGCTGTCCCCAGAACCATGGGCGCACTATGCTGGCACCAAAATGGGGCATGGTGGTGCATGCCTGTAATCCCAGTGCTGGAGAGGCTGAAACAGGAGGATCACTATGAGTGTGAACTGCATAGTGAGACCCTGCATCTAAAAAAAAAAAAATCACTGTGGCTGTCAGCACCAATGGAAAATTGACAAAGTTAGCACCACTTGTTAGTTAAAAATAAGGGATAGTAGTTAGCTATGGTGTCAACTTGAATTCGAAATGCCCATCTAACTGTTTTAGCACAGTTATGGGGGGAAGACCCAGCTTTAGTGTGGGCAAGACCAAGCAATAGGTTTGTAGTCTCAATGAAGTGAAAAGGAAAAGCACAGAACACTCTGGTTTCTGGTTCATTAGAGGAGCCCCAATCTTCATAAGCACCTTTGAATGTCTGTCCCCAGAAATTCAGCACAGACTATTCAGCCCACGAGTGCAGACTCTAGCCTTCCAGCTTCATGATACAGACCTACATGGACTTTCCACTCTTAAGTGGGGGCTGTGGCCCACCAGTGGGCATCAACCCTTTTGCCTTGCTCTGCTCCTGACCCTGCAGGTAGCCCTTGTCAGTCTACCTGATAAGTCATATGTCACATATAAATACTTCTGTTCTTCTAGTGAACCTAACTGATACACAGTAGATCCCAATCTAGGATTTGAGGCTATTGCCTTCAAATTTAGGACACTTTCCATGCTGAGTTCCAGCCAAAGAAAATAGAGGTGAAAATACAACATATTTGGAAACTCAGACTGTGATAGACATGTAGTCAGTCCGCATTACAGGCAATCTTGTGAAGCTGCAAAGAACTTCATGCTCATCAAGACCCATTCTTGGAATAATGCTCCACTGACACGATCTTGAGTTTCTTAAATACTTTTTTCAGCAAGGACTCCACGCTTTTCCTTGTTGGCATTGGGTCCTGCATGCACTTATGTGAGACAATAACTCAGCTTTCCCAAATCTAGAACGCAGTCAAGCATGAGATGACTTCGCTAAGCTTTTGGTCATGGACAGGTGTAACACACCTCCATAGGCTAGGAAATAGGGAAGCAGTAACACTGTACCCTGATCATCAAATAGGAAAGGTCCCTGGCTAAATATTACTTAGGAAAATCACAGAGCTGAGGGAACCAAATATTTCGTGTTACTCTTATTCTACTAAGTGATAGTGATTTTAAACAAAACAGTTATTTTCTGGCCTCGGTTTTTCTATCCTCTGTGTGCTATTTTCTAGAAATAGAAACAAAATCTTCATCAACTCTAATGAGGAATGAGGGAATACACGTTATAAACTGGAGCATATGATATGAAATTGTCATTTAAGACAGCTCATTTGCTAACATCTCTGTGGCACTGTGCAGTTTGGCAGGAGATGCAGTCATTAAAACACAGGAGTTCTTCACAAAGAAATGAGAGCCTGTATTCAGTCTCTGCTGCCTAATATCTATGACCATTAATCAATGATTTAAGTAAAACTCTTGAGTATTGATTCATCTGTTAAAGGGAGACGATACTTACTGCTTTTCAAGATTGCTTTATAGATTAAAATGCAATACAGTCTGTGGTATGGTACTAATCCATAGTATGAAACTATTAAGGGATATTCATACTATTAATACTATATTATAATCTTTGATATTGACTTACATACTAGCTGGTAGAATTGAGATCCCTTCTTCCAAGGGGCTTGCTCTTGAGCTCTGAAATATTTCTCAGGCTCCCTGAAAGGATTAGTAACCCTTTTGAGTAGAATGGAAGAACAGGGAAGAAACATTTGTTTCCGCCAAATGGGATCCATCCTCTTTTTGGAGCCAGGACTTTGCCCAGCAAGACCCGCTATGCATATTCACAGCATCCAGCAGCTTGTTCTGTCATGCCCAGAAGATGAATCATTGCACAGGCCCCCGACCTCCCACTCACAAGCTGTCCGCTCCTCTACCAAAGCCTGACTGGGATGGTGGCAGGAGGTGTAAAGGGATGTTTAGGGTTGGAAGGAGGTTGGGACGGAAACAGATGGTGGTTTGGCAGAGTGATTAAAATGCTAGATATCTGTTTTAATGAATTGCC
>NDGM010054345.1:0-10170 GCA_002564305.1 Octomys mimax | reverse complement strand
CTGTAAACAAGTGGATCACTATGAGTCCGATATAGTAGTGAGACCCTGAACACCCTGTAGACCATTTCTTAAAGTTTGAAAAAATAAAATAAAATAAGGTCTATGTGTTCAGAGGATGGGGCTTGGGGAGTAGTTGCTTTATGAGACTTCTATTTTTATCCAGTGGATTTACTCACTGAGGACAGTATGGTCTTGCATGAAGTGAAAACAATAGATGGAACCTACTTTGAAGGAGGTGGGATCTAAGAAATTTGAGCTTAGAGGTTTCACCTGGTCTTCAGCACTTTCCTACTGTGTTCTTACATTTCTGTGTTTTCTGGCTGCCCAAAGTAAGCAGGATTAGACCCTCTACATCCTTAAGCCCTAGTGTTTCTGCTGTGCTTCTGGGCTAAAACCCTGACCCAAAATAATGTCCACTAATATTGTTTTTTCTCCTCTCACTGTTCACAATGATGATAAAGTAATGCAATCACACTATTATAATTTCAAGTATCACAAACTATTTAGGCAATTCTATTTGTAATGAATGTTTAACAATATTTGATTCAAGCTCTTTGGTATGTAAATGAAGAAATTAAGGGCAAGAAGTTAGATAGCCCTCCCAAAGGCACAGAACTCCTTAGCTGCCAAGCCTAGAATAGAAAGTAGGTCTCCTCTCTAAGTTCATTTTTTTTTTTATTCTATACTCTGAGGAAAAAATACTAAAACACTGGTTTATGAATTTCAAAAGATTCCTGTTGAGGAATAGACAAAAAAAAAAAAAAAGAAGATAGACTTAAAATGTATCTAATCCAAGCTACCCAAACAGATGGCACATTGCTGCAACTGTTTCAGGGAGGTTATATTCTGAAAGGCAGTGCACCACAAGATCTAGAGTCCCAGAGGACAGCAAACTACTTCACAGTGTCAGGTGGTGCAGCAACTGGCATTTCAGCACTTACTTCCGAAGGGAAGATGAATGTAAATAGCTTATCATCACACTCTACATGGAGGTTTCTGGCTGTGCCCTTTACAGAACTGAAGGAAAGTAAAGAGAAACTAAAAAGCAGCATAAATAAGCTCTGCCAGTCATGCCACATAATACATAGCCATAGAATAATGTTTCTATTAATATCAAAAATAGTTAATAATAAAAATAATTCCAACCATAAACTATGTGATATCTGAGTCATTACCTAAAACTTCAACTTACATTCACATAATATTGTAGTGGCCTTTCAAAACTTGAAGGAATGAAAAACAGGCTTGGAGTACAAGTTTACAGTTTGTGTCATGCTAAGAAATGGTAGAAGTAAAACAGAAATCTAAGAAGCTCAGCTTGGGCTGCTGTCTCGTTTACTCTTCTCTCCTTGCTGGGACAAGCACCCAATACCCAAAATGAAGGAAGGACAGGTTTAGTTAGCTCAGTTACTGGAGCTTTCATTCCGTGTTCAGCTGGCTTCAAGGCAAAGCAGCACATGGAAGACAACAACGTTTCAGAGCAGTGGCAAAGAGCAACAGAGCAAAGGGAGGAGGAGCAGCTAGCTTCTGGTCCCTCCTTACAGTGTAAAGCAAATTCTCTGCCCCAGGGCAGGTGTAACACCTACACCCACAGTAATCAATCACAAACTCCAGAAGCAGCCCCTTGACTGCATGAGTCTTTTGGGGGACAACTAGTTGCAAATTATTACAACTGGGGAGATAGTTTTTTGATATAAGCCCCTACCTGGGAAGTACAGGGTCCTGAGTTCGAGCCTTGATACTGCATACCATGCTGCACGGTGCTGACCAGGACCCAGTGGTGGAACATGCCTGTAATCCCAGCACTGGAGAGGCTAACACAGGATCACTGAGTCCAAACTTCTTGCTAGAATATGACTAAATAATAAAGTTTTCAAAGTTATCAGTCTAATGGGCCACTAAATATTATGTGTAAATATTATGAGTTTTGTTGATTGTTATGGTTGATATTTGAATTCAGTCCCATGATAAAAATTTTAGTTTTATTTTTTATGAGTATATGAGACCATTTCCAAAGAATTATACCATGATTTTCAAATTCTACACTTTCAGATGCATTAAATGCAAAACCTATATAATTTCTTGTTTTTCATTAGTTACAATTTAAGAGTAAATACAGAGATGCATTAAATTTGGCAATATATTTTGTCTTACTTTATATAATAAAAATATTGTCAAGGCAGCATACAGTGAAACAAAAACAATGGAAATGTTTCATGCTTTCATGATAAATTCTAGAAATCCATTGCAAATTATTTTGTAATTATTTAATAATATTTTAAATAGTTTTCTAGTTAGTTTTTTTCAAATATATTATTCCCATTAATACATGTAACACTTTTATTATACACATTTATTTAGTTGCAATAGAATTTTTGCAATGCAGACATAAAGAATAAAATTCTATTTTTATAGTTGTTTCTAGATTTTCTTTTCTCTCTCTCTTTCTTTCTTTCTTTCCTTCTTTCTTTCTTTTTCAGTACTGAGGATTGAACTCAGGACCCTACACTTGCCAGACAAGCACTTATTCTACAGAGCTATCTCCCCGGCCCCTAGATTTTCTAATTCAGTCATGTTTGAATTTTCTTTTAATTTCAAAATTAGGTTTTTACCAGAAATATTTCTAGAATAAATTCCATCTCTTTCTTTTACCTCTTGCCATGTATAATACAATTTTGAAACCACAAATGTTGAATAATACATCTCTTCTCTGTTCAAGCATATAGCAGCTCACACCTACACTGCTTCCTGCTATTAAGTATAATTATTATTTCCATTACCTGCCATTGACTCACTTATGTGTCACTATTCACTCTGCGCTGGGGATCTACCTTCATTACCATCACCTTTTCTACTTATTTAGCATCACTTCCCAGCCTAATTAGCTTTCAAAGTGCTTTACATATTTGTTTCCATTCTGTGCAAGATCTCCTGTGTTTCCACTTACTTCATTGTGTTAATATTTATCTCTCATGAAGGTCATTGTTGGTTATCTTCTGTGGTCCACTTTTTCAGTTAGTCCAAATATTCTTTGCCTTCCAATGGCACAATGTTTAATTATGCCTTAATACTTCACAATTATATCTGAACATACTCTGTCATTTCTCTGTATTCTTATGGAATATCAGCAGGAAAAAGCTAAATTCAATTAATTGCACAACATATCTTTCAACATTCTGGAGAAGATTTCCAAAAAAAAATACAGTCCAATTAAAGATCTAACATAAATGCAAATCTCCTTTAATACAGTTTATTGAATGCAAAGCAAGTATGACTATGTGACAAATGATATTTCATAGTTATCAGAATTAATAAATAGCAGCGAATCTGATACTGCAGTTCTTAAGTGAAGATTCATTATTATTAAAAAATGTACATTCACTAGGCTGTAAACACATCATCCTGTGCAATCAATTCTATTTCACAACTCCAAAATTTGAACAAGTAAGACCCCATGAACATCCGTCATCTCTATGTATTATCTCATCCCAACACGCACCTCCTGCTCATTTTTCTCCCATCCATCTCCTGTGTTATTCTCTCTCAGTATTAGATGCCAGTCTCACAGTTGCCTAAATTTGCCTTCACACATGCTCTCTTTTTCAAGATAAAGAAGAGGAAATCAATGAACATGGGAAGGAGTAGAATGTTGAGAAAAAGTCACAAGAAGGGATTTTTATAAATGTGTGATGAAACTTTCCAATTCTCTCGATACTTGCCCCAATTGTGGATAGGAAAACGCCAGTAGGAAGCAGGTATTGTGATTTAGCTCAATCCCAGCCACTCCACCAGTCTTCCAAATATTGGCCAGCTGAATTGTTGAAAGTCTACAGGTGGAAAAACTTATTATTTATGTTTTAGACATATTGTACCCTAGAGTAGCTAAGTAATATTTTCTGAGTCACAGAGCTGTTGGATATCAGAACCACAATTCTGCTGACTCTGAATACCTAATGAACATGATTGTCTTCTTTGCTCTTCTGGAGCTGGAAAATTCGTTGCATAAAAAATAAAGTGTTATGTAGTGGAAATAAATTTTTATTAAATATTTCTTCTTTAGCTGTGTGGTTGATAGCTTACTCTAGACAGACAATATTATTTTGGAAAAGTAAAATGACTTATCAAAAAGTCATTCACCTAATAAACATTTCTCAAGCCCCATAATACTGGCATTTTAATAACCAGTTTCACAGGGCTGTTTCCTTTTGATTCTAAATATTACCAAAGACTATAGAAAATTGAGTTAATAGGAATAAAGTGTATTCTAAGAAAAGTATCTTGATGGTTAAAGTCTAGTTTTGATTCAATGTACACAGGCTTTAAATATATATATATATATATATATATATATATATATATATATATTTGTGTCCTGCATTTGGGATTGCTTAAGTACGATTTGAAGATTTGAAGACTAAGACAAAACAAAAGTCAACAAAATAAGAACTCTGGAAAGTGTTTCTTAGAAATCACCTCTTGAATGGGTAGACCTCACCCTCTCAGCAGCTTGTCATGGTGTAAGCAGTTGATTAATACTTTTTTTGGACAGTTTTAGTTTCTTTTTATTTAGTGATTTTGCTTTGTGGTTCCTTTTTTCCAATACTTGATACATTATTCACATTCTAAATTGTTATATGTTTGCATAGTATAAAACTATCATTACTTTTCCTATGTATTTTCCAAATTAATACAGTTTTAGTATCTCTTCATGTACTCTGAGCTCAGATTGGCGTTACTCTACTGTAGTTTTTCTTATAATTTAATTGAGATGTTTCACTTTTTGGATCCACATAATCAATTGTCAATTTAATACCTACACTGAGCAAATCATGTTTGATTAAATTACATTTAAGTATAGTTCATGTAAAAGATATTTTACTTTGATAGAATGAAGCTTATTATTCTCCTTTTTATGCTTTGAAGATTTCTTAAGAATTATCTTTCTTAGGCCAGGGACATAGCTCAGTTGAATAAATGCTTGCCTAGCAAATGCAAGGGCCTGAGTTCAACCCCCACCTAAAAAAAAAAAAAAAAAAAAAGTATTATCTTTCTCCTTAAATGGCTAGAATTGGAGATTCCATTCATGCCAGATATTCCCTTCCTGGTTATTTTTCGAGAAGAACTGAAAACTTCATACCACTGCAATATATGTGCACCCATGTTTACAGCAGTGCAATTTGTTATAGTTAAATTCTGGAAACAATCCATAAGCCCATCAACTGAAAAATGGATGAGGAAGTTGTGATATTTTACTCAATGGAGTATTATTCAACTATAAAGCAGGGTAAATTTGAGTCTTTTGTCAGTAGATCGATGCAACTAGAGAAAAATTATTTTGTGAAATAAATCAGATTTGAATGTTCAAATTGTTTCCTTAGAGTATGGAACCTGAAAGAGAAAAATGGAATCGGAAGGGTACAATAGACACTGGTAAAAGGGAATGAATTTATGCAATAAGAAAGAGTTGCTGAGTTGAGAAAAGGACAGGAGAAGGAGTGGGGGAAAGAGATTTATCAATGTATGTAACAGGTTGGCTTAGTCAACTATATTATGCATTTCTACTGGTCTATGGAAAGAAGTTAATGCTTTAATTTGTTTTGTCTCTTTTTTCAATTGTTTGTCCTTTTTTATTCTTAAGTTCTCATACTTTTTTTTTTTTTTTTTCATTTTTGCAGAACCGGGGATTGAACTCAGGCCCTTATGCTTGCCAAGCAAGTGCTTATTCTACTAAGTTATCTCTCTAGCCCCTTTCTTATACATTTCTGTTATTCCAATTTTACATGCATATATCTGGTAATATGAATAACTAATTGAAAGATAAGACTATGTATTACAACAAATACTGTGAAATTCATATGACTTTGTTAAGTGAAAATCTGCATCACTTGCAATATTTTTCTGTTTTAATTCTAATTTGTACTCTCTTTAAAACTAAGAAAAGAGTTCTGTCTTCTTTCCCACATATTTTCCATTTATTTGGCATATACTTCCTTTTTAAAAAAATTATGCATTTGGTACAGGGTTTCACTACACAGCTCAGACTCATTGTGACCCTCCTGTTTTAGCCTCCCCTTTCTTTTCATAGACTTTTAGAGATTTTATCTAAATTTATTTCATTTTCTAATTAATGTGCAGTCTACCATTATGGAAGTCCAATTTTACTTTTTTCCCATAATATGATTATTTTCTTAATAATGCCTCCTAAAATGTTGATCTGTGGATGGTGGCACTTCATTCATAAGATATTGCTTTTCATTACATACAAGTATATTTAAAAAGTAAATTTACAATCAATTCTAGTTTTCTATTTGTATGTCTTGATAATATACTAGAGAAAATAAAGTTATGTAAGAAAAGGTCTGCTCTAGTCGTGTAGTGCATATCAGTGAGGCAATCAACGACATCCCAAATTCTATTCACTCTGTAGCAACACTGTCTAATAGCACTTTCTGCAACAATGGTAATGTGATTATCAAACTTGATTAGTAACTAAACTGGGTGGCAAATTTAGAGATTAGTAAAATATTTCTTTGTGTGTCTATGAGAGTGTTTCCAGAGATAATTGACATAAAACACAGCAAACTGAGACGCCATGCCAGCCCTTCCGTGAGTGGCGCCACACAACTGTCTTGTATTGTGAAGGGCATGAAGAGAGGTGAAAGGAAATAGCCAGCCTGCATTTTAAATTCTCCACTCTGCTTGAGAACGCATATATTTTGAATACTATCTTCCATGGAGATAGACTCTGATTTCATGAAACTTTCAACACAGGTTCACAGTAAATTTCCAGGATCTTCCAGGCCTCTAGTTTCATGATATTCCATGGGGTACGGAGCAGGGCAGTAGGGAGACTCTAACTCAGGACCCTGCGTTGCTGTGGAAGGTGCTGTGCCACTGAGCCATGTGCCCAGCCCCAGGCCTTTAGTGTCAGACCTACTTTGTATCTTTGTCCATATTATGAGCCATCCAGCTTCTTTCCCTGAAATGCTACTATATCTTTGCTTCCCACCATCCGTATGCTTATGTGGTACTCCAAATCTGATCCTATAATGAAACATATGTATCAGGGGAATAAATTAGTTACTCACTAAGTTACCTAGGATGGACTTGAACTTGCATTCCTACTGAGTACACCTCTCAGAGTTCTTGAATTATTGGAGTGTGTCACCATGTTCAATTCATTCTTATTTTTATTTTTTAAAGAGAATAAAAATATTTTAAAAAAAAAGTTAGAAATGAGGGTCAGCCAAATAGCTCAGTGGATTAAAGCACCTGCTTAGGCAGACTCAGGGGCTGGGAATTCCATCCCCAGGCCTGCCATGCCAGCCCTGCCCATAGGGCACACTGAACCACTGATTGAGACTGGGCGTGGCACCACATGCCTGTAATCCCAGCACTTAGGAGGCTGTAAACAGGAGGATCACTATGAGTCCAATCTACACAGTGAAGCCCTCCAAACCCTGCACACCCTGTCATAAATACAAACAAACAAAAAAAAGAAATGATACAAATTTCACTAAGCAGAATAATAGGAATTCAATAATGGTTGTTATGTTTCATAATGTTGTCTTAAAAGTAATTGTTTAGATTACAACAAATAAGCATGCAAAATTGTGTTTTTTATAAAAAGTTATCAGAAATTAAAAAGAAAAAAACATTAACTGCTCCTTTCAATAGACAAGCAGAAATCAACAGTACAATTATCCAGGCTGATATACATAAATATATCATTTTCTCCTCTCTGTTTTGTCCTTTTCCTCATCCCAGTTGTTACTTTCCTTTGAATAGATTCTTTATCTTTCATAGTATCTAGTATTCTTTTCAGATTTTATTTACGCTTTCAGGTCCTTACACTAGAGTGACAATACAATGTTTACACATGGGGTCTGATTTATATCCCTTCTCAGTATGGTCTCTATTTGCATCTATTTACCTATGAAAGCCTTGAGTTTATCTTTTTTATAGCTGTGTAATATCTCATTGTTTAAAATCCCATCTTTTTTATCCATTTTTAGCTGGTGGGCATTTGGGTTCTGTCCAAGATTTAACTATGACAAATTGTGCTACTATAAACATGAGTATAACACTGTGGTATGTTTTAAGTTCTAGAAAAATATCCAGGAAAGGTTCTTTTATACTGTGCCTGTTTTCTAGAGATCCTGACTATCACAGGTAATTTTCTACATATATAGTTTTCAACATAGGAGTCGGTGCACACTGGCAGTGTTATAGTTTACATCTAGATGTCATAGGTAGGGTTTTTTGACACGGCTGGATCTAGCTAGAGTGTGTGATGATGGGGTTCAGGATGTAAAACTGGAGCTGATCATGGTGTACCACTAGGATTAAGGATGTGAATGTTACCCACCTAAAGGCAGTTAGCTTGCATAAGGCATGAGAGACAAAAAGAGGGCCACCTGCTTTGCCAAGAATTGTTTCTTCTCTGTGGTGTGTCTCTTCCATGCTGTCCTGCCTTGGAGCCAGCTGACGGTAGAGTGGAAGTTCCACACACTGTGAGCCAAATAAACATTTCCTCCTTTAAGCTTTAGGCATGGCTATTATGTCTTAGCTATGATAAAAGTAACTAAGACAGGCAGCTACTGAAAGTCAAAACATGGCTTAATGTGACTGAGAAGCTAAACTTTTATTCTGTTTTACTTAGATTAAAATGTATATCCATATCTTGTTAAACTTTATCAACCATGATCCAATTAAAATATTTATACCATGAAAATGAAGAGTATTTTAAAATGCAGTATTTGACTGCCATACCATAATTTAAATCATTTTAAAGTTCTGTAGTGGTGCAATCATCTTTTTAGTATATTTTTACTAGAAACATTTCTCTCTGATTATTCCCAACCACTTTGCTATAGCTGGTATTTAGGCGTTTAACATCTCATGTAGGAAAACTAACCAGAATATAGAGATAATTTAGACATTTGGGTGTTAAATATGGCTTCCTATCTCTACTCTGATATCAGATTTCATTCTTCTCTCTTTGAGAAAATATCTTCCAAATTTATGCATACTGTTTTTTCCTTTTCATTAATTATGTTGTTGTGTATTTATGATGAATTATACAAAATAAAACCAACATAAAAGGCTATTATTTGAAATGTATTGTGTAAAGTTCTAAACTTAATATTTTTATTTAGACAATATTACCCACTAAAATAAAAATAAAATTGATAATAATAATGAACATTTTAATTAATGATATTTCTATATGATTATTATGATCAGGAAATATTCGGGTCATATATTTCAGGTCAGAAATATTCTTGAGTTTAAAATCTGCAATAATTAATATAAGCAGCCTCAATTAGAAATTCTGCTGTTAGTATCAAGTATTTCATCTCATTTTCTGGAGGTACAAAATAAAATAAATAAAATAAATAAAATCTATAGTCTTTAGAGATGTACTTAGTGCTATGAGGAGGTTATACTCAGTGAGCTTTGGCTGTCTAAGAACCTTTGGGCATCTAGGCAATTTCATGTTTTCAAACAATGGCAGGGACTCATTCTCAACCTAAGATGTTTGGGGAGGCACTGCGATTCCAGGGTGATCTTCACCTACCCTCTTTTCATAGTTTGTGATTTACAAAGTTACTTGTCCACGCTTATGTATTCTCCAGTGGGTTAGGTTTGTGTTTCAGATAGTGAACATCTTAAATTCTGGATCTGTGCGGAATACTATAACTCTCCTTTCTTGTTTCATATTGATTTCTGAGGGGAATTTCCTTTCTTATCATATTATCCAAAACCTAGTTTCCTAAAAGAACTAACAGAGCAAAGGCATGAAACATGATCTGATCAGTTTCCTGGGGCTTATTATTTAGAGCAGTGTATATTGAGTTCCCTGTCCTTGTTTCCCTGAAGTACACCGTGTCCTTCACTGCTAACTCAGTTCTTTTCTGTGCTATTCTGGCCAACACAACTCTCTATCATTTTGTAGATTATGCTCAAACTTTTTCTCCATAAGGTGGGATGAAATTTGTAATACAGATTTCATACATCTGAGGATTTAGTCAAAATAGTACTTTAAGATATCTGAACATATTCACTGGTGAAAATAACATAAGTGATTCTGTGTTGTTAAGAAAGGGATTAAATAGCCTTTGAACATCATGTGAAATTCACCAAGAAAAAAGAAATGCATGTGATTAA
>NDGM010053980.1:0-11020 GCA_002564305.1 Octomys mimax | reverse complement strand
TTTTTTTTGGACTCACTATGGGGTTGAGGGGAAAATGTACTCAATCTTGATGGTGGACAAATAGGAGCCGGCTTGACATTAGACACCCCGGCTAACCAGATAATCTTCCTGGTTACCTGCCTGCTTTCTCGCACTGGTAGAGCTGAGCCAACAGCAGTCCCAAGCAAATGTATCTTAACCACAATTTAAAGAGAATTTTAAAGGAAACAATCTTCCTCACAGGTGTAAATCATTCTTGCTTAATCTCTCCCTTCCACAGAGCGGGTTTTCAGAAGTTTCTGTTGCTCACAGCACCGCTGGAGGACATGGAAGGTACAAGAAAAAGATTATTAAACACCTGCTGCATAGAACTCTACTTCATTCCCACACCTGCTAAAACAGCTGGCTCCCTGCTTAGGGACAAAGACACAAAGAGCCCACTTTAATGAGTTACCTTCTTTTGATTTGAGTCAGAAGAAAATTTACTATGTTAAAAAAAATATCCAGGAAAATTCTGAGGAAAAGCCGGAGTGTGTACACAGGGCTGCGGCAAGGGAGACATTAACAATGGATACCTCTGGAATGTGGCATACTGACTAGTTTAATGATTTTTCTTTTCCCTTTCCAAGGGCTTTTCCTACTCTCTGCAAAGTAGATCAATATGTTTTATAATCAGAAATGTTATTTTAAAGATGTTATGCTTTCTCCAAGTATCTCATATTTAAAGGCATTAAAGAATGGCAATTCAAGAAACTATTTCGGGATTGAAGTGTTTTGTGATGATGTATTGCCCTGAATCTTTTGTTACTGAGATAGAAGAAGCTAAATGAAGCATCTCCAAGGCATTTTCTCTCCTGGCAACTATTCTTACCTCAAATGAGGAGGAGACAGAGTTGAGTTAAGCATCACTATTGCAGTCTTATGTCATTCCCGTTTAGGCTGCTGCTGCTAGCTGGTGCCAAGGTAGGACAGTTTCCAATGCTCGGCAGGGACACAGATGGCCACCTGGAGCCAAAGGCCTGGTGGAATGAGCTGAAACCTCGCAGGAGGCACGACCACGAAGAACATAATAAATCACTCAACTTGTAAGAACTGACTCAACGGGGCCTGAGTCATTGGTTACTTTGATCTGTTCCTCAGCTGCTTAATTTACTTTGGGAGGCGCTTCTGGCTCTGTGGCTATTGGAAATGCAAAACAGACTTTCTAATAGGTAAATACTTTTGAAAGATTAGGTGGGGAGCCCGTTGCTATGTTCCTAGCAAAGCAAGTGGGATTTCTGGAACAACATAGCAGAAGCTGGCACCAGTCACTACCTCGAGAGAGGGGAGCCCGGACTTCGGATCCAGGAGGTGACCTACTTTTTCTTGTCTATCCTTCATACTATTTACAATTCTGAGTATGCACTTGTGCTGCCTTTTCAATTAAGCAGCCACTAATAATTGAATATTCTGGGTTTTTGTTGTTGTCACTTCATGCAAAGACAACAATGTGAGATCCTTTCACTAACATCCCTGCTTCTAGCCTGGTTTCCGTCTTATCCCTCCTTCAAATGGCTGTGAGGAGCTTTATCCAAAGTACATGTACAGTTTTGAGACTTTTGTATTTAAAATCCTCAACAGCACACTTTGCTTTCTTGGGTATTCTACAGAAGGCTGATTTTTGACCTACTCTGGGTAGAAACTTCTATCCTCATTTCTCTGACCCTAGGAGAGCACAGCCACGTCTGATTGCTTGGCAGCCTTTCTGGCAGGCCTGCTAACCTTGTCCTATGGCTTTGTGCATCCTGTTGCTTGTTCTCATCTTCCCCACTGCCTCCTGACTCTCCTTCAGAACGCAGTCCCACGCTAGCTCTCCCCAGTCCTCCTCACACTCCCCTTCACCTATTTCCAGGAATCTTGTTCATGTGCAGTAATGAATATTGGTTTCATTGTGATTTCCATTCCAGATTATAAATTTCAGGTCATAATTTTAGGGAAGAGGGCAACAGTAGTCAAAGGTTCAGGAAGTAAATGTCTACGTATTGGAAATTCCCACTTCATACAAGGATGTTTGGTAGTGGTTGGCTTTTCATTTCCACTACTCCACCATCTTCCTTTGTCCCTCATCTGGGGTGATGATAAGTAAGCCTAAGATTTTTCCTCCTTTAGCACCAGCAGAGAGCTCAAGCTATGCAAAGAGTCATGGGAGCCTCCGCCCCAGCCACCTCCTGCAACAAATATATAATGCCCAACCTGTTCTCTTTCTCCTCAGCCTTGCTTGTGAGCACATCCCCTCAGAGAAGTCTACTACGTGAGTAATGCATTTATCCACACTCTCATTTAGTGTGTGGCATTGCTAGTTTCAGCCTCCAATCCAAATTTGGGTTGAAACACCTACCTGTCTCTGAGGGGCAAACACAATGCTCTGAAAATCTGCGTCTTCAGACTCAGATCTCGTATGATACGCCTGATACTCATACGGAACATATGCATACAAAGAAAGAAGGAGGACAGATTCCACAGCACACCAGCCTGTGGGCAGGCAAATGTGGGTTAGCTTTTTAGCTGGAACACAACAGGATGTGGGGAAAGAACCATTAAGGAAAGTTGGGATATCCCTTTTACTGCAAACACCCTTGAACTAGTGGGATATTTTCCATTAAGCTTATTTTAAGAACACAGCGCTGCCCAAGAGTTTGTTTACTGGCACCTGCCAACTTGCACTAATAAGTCAAGTGACCATGATTTCGGGGCAATGGTCTTATACCCACATACACTCAGAATCTAGCCACAGCAGCCCACCAACACCCTGTGCCCCATGAAAGGAATAAGCTCAGTGGGTTGGCAATGAATCCAAGAGCCCTTGTTTGAATACTACCATCACTGAGCTCTATCTAGGCCATCGTCTTTGGGGATTTTAAAGACATAACTCAGACTTTCAAGGATAGCAATGACTTCTGCATTTTAGTCCTAGTTTCTTTTTTCTTTTTTAAGAATATAGTATAGAGTCTACAGAGTCTCACTACACTGACCGGACTCATAGTGATTCTCCTGTTTTCAGCCTCAGAAGTGCTGGTATTACAGGTGCATGCCACCACATCCAGCCTCAATCACTGTCTCAGGGAGTGCTGGGGGTGGGGCTGGCACGATACCCGGTGTGTTGAACCCTAGTCCCTGTGTCCGCCTAAACAGGCACTTTAGTCTGCTGAGCTACGTGGCTGGCCCCGACTTCTGCATTTCAGCCCACATAAAAATTGTGTTAGTGACAAAAAGAGCAAGAGGACTCTTTGGGTAACTAATCCCAATTCAAGCACTCTGAAAATGGCTATAATGAAAGTCACACCAGGAGAAGGACATCAGACATTTGTGAGCAAAACAAAACCTAATGAAACCCTTTACTTTACTCAATCGCAAGCACCCAAATCACAGGCTAGTGAAAGAAACCTTATAGAGCCCTGTTTCTCTCTTTCTTACTTCCTTTTTAAAAAATATCACTGATGGAACAACACAAAAGATATGTCAAAAATAGAAAATGTCCTACAATCTAATCCTTTTCAATATGCATCATTACCGTTCAAGCCTTGTTCCAATGATTATATATTTTTAAGTAGGTATAAATCTTTTATGTTCTATTTCACTTTAATGGGTCATACACTTTTTCCTCTTGGAAGCATAGTTTTCAAAATGATACTTTAAAAATAACTGCACGACAATATGTGTAATTAATGAATCAAATTTCCAAATGTATAGCCCCTTGGTTGGGCACTTAAAATTTTTCAATGATTTCTATTAAAATTCAATATAACATTTAAAAAAATAGTGCCCTTTTTTGTTGACTTTTTTGTAGAAATAGAAGGAAGAACATTTCTTACATGGGTCTTATACTAAGGAGTAGGAAACAATTAACCAATTTTATAAATGGTGAAATCGATGTAGTTGAAATTATTTTAGATCCAATGATAGAGATGGATTTAGTTGTATGATGTGTCTAAATTTAGACAAGCACAACAAGGTTGTTATACACTCTTTACTGCTTGAGCGTAGTAATAGGAACAATATAACAAACTGTCTTTGCTCCCTGATGCTAAAGAGTTTATTTTCATGGCAAAGATATACTTGGAAAAGAGGTATCATTATTAGCTTCTACCATTCACAAAAATTATACTAGAGGGACAACACACATCACAGTAGCTTTGGTTGATCAACCAGCCAGGTGATTGTTGCCTGGCTAGTTGATCCAAACATTATCATAAGGACAAAAATACTAATTTGTTGGTGTGAGAAGTAATAGTTGAAATAAAGACACATTTGGTTTCTTTCCTTGGAAGGGTGACATGTTCATGGCGGGGGGTGGGGGTGGCAATTATAAGGGAGTGGACTGGCCGACCTCTTTTTTAGTGTGACCAAGAATAATCTCTGAAGTTATTATGGTCATGGGAGGAAGACTGGCAGTAAAATTGTGAAAGACTTTAAAATGAGCAAAAATGATAAATGGATGTCCTTTCTCGTCTCCCCTTTCAGGTTTGGCTGTCCCTTCCCCTGGCTTTGAGCTATTCTGCAACTCCGTAAGTTGTGGGAAGCCGATAGTAACGTTAATGCTTATGGTCCATAAAACTGTCGATATACTTTTTCTGGTATTACACAATTGATTGCTGCTTTGTGGCTATGTACTAGTTTTGCGTCTACTTGTGCATTCCTTCCGGCATCCCTGATTGCTATGTATGTGTGTCTTCTCAGAATTCTTTGAACTAATTTTAACTTCTTACTGATTGTCCCTCTAACTACTGGGTTAAGTGAAATTGTAACGGCTCACTTTTATGTGTATGACAGTTAAGATTTTTCTTTTTTTATGATTTTACATTTTAAAAATATAAATAACTTGGAATACTAAGCGGCACTATGGCCACTTAGTAATTCTCTTATGCAACCTTTAGTAAAGGCCACATTTGGCATTTCACAGGCTTTCTAACAAGACTCACTTCCAGTGACATAATTCTGCAATTATCCAGCCTAATTTAAGTCCACAAAGATTTATTGAGCCCTTGCTCTATGCACGCAGATCAGAGATCAATAAGACTCACCTGAGCCCCAGATAGTCCACATGGGTGCAATTATGACTCCAGGCTTGACCGTGCTATGTGTTATGTTATGTGGAATAATAGAATCCCATGGAAAACGTCTTGTGAGGCGAAGGCAGCAGCAATGAATTCCAATGAAACAGAATGTGCTGTGCTTCACAAAGAAAGCAGTATTTGAGTTGAGTCATAATACTCGTGCTCTTTTAAACTGAAGGAAAGGACAAGGAAGGGCAGTTGGCTGCAGAGTGAGCCCCCAGGTAGGGGATGTGGGTGGGCTGGTGCTGTCCCTGGGGGAAAGTGAAATTGGGGACAGGATCAAACCACTAAAGTTGTGAGCATTGACCTTTGCAAGAGGCCTCAATACTGAGTAGCTAATGTATTTGTGATTTCTTATCCTAACATAATTTTGTGCTAATGATTATCTGTCTTCTTTCTTAAAGAGAGGTATCTAAATTGTAAAGGCTTCAGGTTGCATGAAACCTGTCTTACCCTTGGGGATGTACCATTAGGTTCATTTTGGAAAGATTTATGTAACAAGAAAGTTTGGAGATGAAAACTTCCAACCATAGCTTTGAAAATCTCGCTGATTTACCAATGACTTAAATGCTATATGTGGTGCCTTTCTAACTGCATTTAAAAATTTCTAAAATTATCCACAAATATATGTGACTAAAAGAAAAATGGAAGTGATGAAAGAGTGCTTATCTTACCCTGCTCTCAACTGTATATCTTCCCAATAATCACTATAAATGTTTTAGAATGTTCTCCCGTACCCACTTGTTATGCAATTGTATGCATAGTTGTGTTTGTGAGTGCAGATGTACATATATTTATCTGTATGTGTTTTTGCATATTATTTACCAATTTTTTAATTTTTGTTATATGATGGATATTGTGAGAGTAGATTTTGTCAACTCGATCTGCATGAAAGACACCTAAGAAACCGGTATGGGATGCTTCAGGGCGTGTCTGGGTGGGTCATGGGTCTGTAGCCCAGGGGCCAGGTCTAGTCCCTGGTGTCTTCCTCGCTGGCCTTCCTTCCCCATGTGCTGCATCCTGACTGCTGTAAAGTGGGTAGCCTTCCCCCATCACACCTTCCCACCGAAGTGCTCTGCCCCACCTCAGGCCCACAGTGGAGGAACCAGCCGGTTGGTTCATGCCAAAACTGAGCCAAATTAAACCTTTGCTCCCTTTCTGTAGTGCTCTCAGGTATTTTGTCCCTTCAGTGGGAAGGCTGACCATTGCAGAGACATTACTGTACAAAATTGTATTCTAGAACTCACTGTCATTTAAAAGCATCACAGATCTTCCACCTTGGTACGAACCGATGCTCCTCTTTTGAGTATTCATGTTTCATAGGGTGTAGGATCATGAATTTATTAATTATTGCCATATTGAGAAGCATGCCAGCATGTTCTAATTATTTGCAAGTGTTAACATGGTAGCTGATGAGTATTTTCAAGCGGCCACGATTGTGTGAAAGTGTGTGATTTGTATAATATGTGATTTTTATGTTCCGGAGAGGCAGAATTCCTCTTAAGATTAGAGGATAAGAAGCTGTGTGGGCCAACAAATGGGGGGACAAAGAGAAATGAGATGGAAAGAGTTAACTGGGATTCATCAAAATAGGACAAATTTATAGCAAAATGCTGGATACATGTTCAAATAGGGCTGGCAGATAATTTGGGGTTTGTGGAGTTGAAATACCAGCCTGCTTCATGGGTGCAAAGATCATTTTCAAAGATCTCTGTGTGACGTTTTGTGCCAGGGCTGGGAGACCATCCAGACAGCTTGAGGGAGGGTTTCCCACAAATAGGGACCTTGAAGACAGTGGCACTGGGCAGAGGATACTAAAGAGGCCTTCCATAGTGCTGAAAAGCACTGACCCAGGATGATGTAACCAGAACCAGAGAAGGCAACAGTCAGAGAGTGCTTCTTAGCTGAGTGGCTGTGTGTACCTGTCACAGTCTTCTAGGAAGAGCTGAGATGCTATGAGTAAGTGAAGAAGAGCCACGGCCAGCTATGCTACCTGCATCAGTGAAATGTAAAGGAAGAGTTGTGGTTCACAAACTTTGGCTATTATGAGAATGACTTAGACAGATTGAAAAAACTCAGATTCCCTGGATGCTGCCTAGATCAATTAAATCATCAACAGTGAAGGCAGAAGCTAGCATCACTGAAATGGTCCCCTTTATCTGTGGCTTTTGTTTCCATAGTTCCAGTTACAATTGGTCAACTGTGGTCCAAAAATATGAAATGGAAAGTTCCAGAAATAAACTACTCATGATTTTTGAATCACAGAGTATTCTAAGTAATACGATGAGGCCTCATTCTGATCTGCCTACCTTGTCCAGGACATGAATTATCTCATTGTCCCATGTAACCATGCTCTATATGTGCTTTACCTGTTCCTTACTTTGTGGGTCATCAAATGGATTTTCAATGTAGAACAGTGCTTGTATTTTAGTTCATAATTGCTCAGAAGCACAAGACAAATGATGCTGGCAGTTCAGATAGGCCTAAGAGAACCACAGAGTGTTTCCTTTACTGATCATCTCACATCATCCTAAGAACAAAGGTGAACACAGTGTCATAGGATATTTAGAGGGAAACCAGTCATGCAACATTAAAGTATATTGTCACAATTGTCTTATATTATTATTATTCTTACTATGTCTAATTTTTAAATTAAACTTTATTATCGGTGTGTATGAATAAACAGGAAGAAACAATAAACATGGAATTTGGTATTACTGTTATCTTTGGTTTCAGGAATCCATTAAGAGTCTAAGAATGTATTTCCCATGGATGAAAGAACAACATATTCTTCTAAATTTATTTATTTGGTACAGGGTCTCACTATGCATATTAGATGCATAGTGGTCCTCCTGTCTCAGGCTCCCTAGTGCTGGAATTATAGGCATGCACCACCACGCCTGCTTTTGGGCTTAGCATGGTATCTGGTACTAGGGTTTGGACCTGCGTCCTTGCACTTGCCAGGCAGGCTCTTAGACCACTGAGCTATCTCCCCAGCCCAATGAAGAAACTATTATACCTGTGAAGTTCCTCAGGTGATTCCAAGGTGTCTTAAAGGCTAAGGAAATTAGCAATTACCAACAATGAACATTTATCAGTCACAAAGAATTATAGACTATGGATTTTCTGAATGTTCTCCAATGTAGAATATGCCCCTGAGTTATGTAAATGGAGGGGAAATGCTTTGTAGCTTAGTCACTTTCTAATCCCAGATGTTTTTACTTACTATTAGTGGCTAAATGAAATGTAGGTACTAAGCCTATGATATATGTTTACCGATTAGAACTTCATTGCAAATTATAAGTGGAAATTACTAGCTCCTATAAGTGGGTATTTTTCAAATATCCTTTTCCTTGAGTTTATTATTTTGGACTTGACATTTTCTGCAATGTCGTGGAGATGAAAGCATCAGTGTTTCCCATCGGGCACCCTTGTCTCTCAGTATAATTTATCATCTGAGGTGAGGAACTGCCTTGTACTCACCTGTAATTATTTCTTGTAATTAGAGTGTCCCTACATGTAATATTCTCCCCATGAGATCCAGAAGAATACATTTAAGGGCAAGGATCAATTAATCCTTCCCAGGTGAACTGATCTATCACTCAAGTGTTTCAATTTGTGTTGAAAAAACACTACATGGGGATCATCCTTTAATCAGGATATTTTGTTCCATCATTTTGCTGTGAAAAATTTCCTTTAGTTTAACAAAGATGTGCCCAGTGATAGTTAGGGAATAAGGAGACATCTGTATTTGTTAGATTTGCACTGCTGGCACAAAATATTTGACACCTGAAACTTAAGGGAGAGGTTTATTTGGGATCAGGATCTCAGAGGTTTTGGTCCGGTCAGCGGGCTCCAAGGAGGAAGTGTCATTGCGTGAGGGAGCTAGAGCAAAGCTCTTCACTTTATGATGGCAAGGAATAAAACACAAGAAAGTATGCCTGAGAGACCGGGAAGGGAGCTGGATACAGTCCCCAAGGGCTTGTCCTTTTTGAGCCATTGAGCCATCCCCTGAGATGTGCTTCACAAGTGTCCCAGATGCCTCTCTCTGCAACCGAGTTGACAATCAAGCTTGACCATTACATCTAAGATTTTCTGGTGTATTTTTCTCTTTAAACCACATTTTACATTTAGTATTGTCTAACTGCACTGTATTATTAGAATTGTTATTAGTCTATTATATTCTATTCCTCTCCATGTACATTTTAAAAATATCCTACACTTTGATGTTTTCCCAGATTTTTGAAGTTCTCTCTAAAATTAAAATTTTCTTTCCAAAACTTGAAAACCTATTAGAAGTGATAAAAACTGCATTTAAGTGTTTTTAAGTTTATAGCCATAAAAGACACATTGCTATTGATTGCCCTCAAAATACGCCCTCTCACTTCAAACACACTTAACTTATAATTCTTGCCATTTTCTGAAATAGTTCTGCACATCCTCTTTCATGAATGGCTTTAATTGTTCTGTCAGGGCTGTCTTGATATTCTGCAGTGATTCAAGACAACTATCTTTAGTGGCCACTTTGACTTCAGGGGAAGAACCAGCAGTCACACATTGCTAGACCTGGCTCGTGAAGAAGTTGGGTGTGGACACATCATAATGTTTTTATAAGCCTGCGTCCCTCTGCCTGCACCAAGCAATACCATCTGCAATGCTGCACGTTACATTTATGAAGGCATTTATGGAGGAAGATTCTCAGAAGTGCTTTAGAAAGAGCACTTCTTTCTAAAGAAGTAAGCGTGTTCAAATTGAAAAGGAAGGCTTTTTTTTCTTTCTTTTTTTTTTTTTGGTACTGGGGATTGAATGCAGGACCTTGCGCTTGCCAGGCAGGTGTTTATGCCGCTGGGCTATCTCCACAGCCTGGAAATGAATTTCTGTGGGGAATTAATGACATTTTCTTTCTTTCTCTCAAATTGTCTTTTCTTTTTCTTTTTTCTTTTCTTTTTTTTTTGTGGCTGGCTCAGCCCACCCTGAGGGCAGGGCTGGCACAGCATGTGGTGCCTGGGATGGAACTTCACTCCCTATGCTCTTGCCTAAGCTTGCCTAAGAAGGTGTTTAGAGTGCTGAGCTATCTTGCCAGCCCTGACATTGTTTTCTTTGCTATAGTAAATTTTCAAAATTAGCATACATCATATATTTTCATTACCCCATATTTATATTTTCAATTTCTGAACAAAAATTAACTTTTGATATTCATGATCCTAAGATCTTATTCTGTGTATCTTTCTAAGATGAAGATTGATTTGTTTTAACTTTCAACTTTAAAATGAAAAATAATATTTTTCCAAAAGTCAAATGTTCATTTGTTCTAAAATGTCAAATAGGTGACTCATTTCTTCTTGGTATTTGGGAACAATCTTCATAGCAATTCCCCTAAACCTAGACTTATATCTTCATCTTTTTTTCTTTTCTTTGCAGTCTTCAAGGCGGAAATGGAAGACTCCTGCATCATTTTTTAAGAGGAGGAAGGAGGGGAGGAATGACTGGGAGGTGAGAGATCAGTACACAGGCTGTGCTGTGGGCTGAATCAGTGTCTGTGAACAACGCCAGTGGTTTGATGGTTGATGAGCGATCTTGAATTGCCTTCTTGCCACCTCATGGTGTGTATAGCGCTCACTAAAAAGCCGCCAGGGCACAATTTGTCCCAAGGTTCTTCCTCTTTTCTTCTAACCAAACCCCTTCTGAGTGCTCAAGTTCAACTCTCTCACAAATCGATTTTCTTTTCATTTCCAAAGATGTCCAATGCAGGAGTTTCCTAAGCAACCTTGTCTCACGGCTGCACTCTCAGTTGCCATCTCCACAGCTCACCATGTTGCATGCGGCCTGGTTTTCTAGCTCTACTCAAGAGGCATTTTATATTGATTAATTTTTATTGGTTTGCTTATTTAGTTTTCTTTTTTTTATTTTTTATTTTTTCCATAATTTTATTGAGAAACAAATAGCAA
>NDGM010053741.1:0-14420 GCA_002564305.1 Octomys mimax | reverse complement strand
TGATTTGAAACTGTCTAATTGCTATTTGTTTATCAATAAAATTCTGAAAAAAAATAAAAGTTATACTTACTCTAAAAAAATAAAATAAAAAAAGAAATAAGGAACAAAATAAAATATAATAGAAAACAGGGAGATAGATCTTTCTCAAAGAGCAAAGGATGAAGAAATGAGAGGAGCGGGAGTGAGGAGAAGGAATGAGAATGAAAAAAGGAATTAAGATGTGTTATTCACATGTGCCAACTCCACAAAAGGAATATAATAAATATTACGTACTGCAAACACATACTAATAGAAAAAAACATGTTATGATGCCTATATTGGATGACTACAGTATCTAGACCACCTGTGGATCTATTTCTATTATCTATTTCTTGTTTTTTTTCTTATAAATACGTTGATTAAATAAACACCATATAAGAAAAGTTATAAAGGTTTTAGATGAATCTTTAGCTTTTAGTAAGCAGTTGTTTGGGACAGAGAAAGTCCTCTAAATCCAATCAGGATTAAGTTACTCAGAAGCTGGATTTTTCAGAAGCCTTTCATAAAAAAGAAATCTATTTCTGATTCCTTTGGTCCTTTGGATTAGTCTTTAGCATGCTCTAACTGAAGGCATGAGCATTTCCGAGGGTGGCTCCTCCTTGGCCAGCCCTCAATATCAGTTAAATCTCCAGTGTTTGCTTTATCTCCATCACGTCTGAGCTCCACACTTTCCTTCAGCTCCCCTCATACTGCTATTTGCTAATCTGTGAGGGTCATGGGAGGGTAAACTCCTGGGATGTACAAATGCTTCCCTTCTCTGAAGCATCCTACCTATCTTAAGTACCTGAATTCTGTGTCCACCACAACTCCAGAGCCCAGAAAGAATCAGACTTTTGTTCAGTTTTTCTGTTTTGGTCTTTCTTTCTAGCTACTGTCTGGTAGACTTCCCAGCTTCTATATCCATGTTATTTTGGGAATCAGCTTTGGGCAGGAAACCTGTCCAGGAGGTCTATATAGCTTCTATGGCTTGCTTTCCATGCCCTCAGATCTGACTTCCTTAGGACATTCAAGCAGATGTATCTTTCTAGTGCTTGTAGTTGTTTTTAGTTGGAGAATGATATAAAACAAAGAGGAGCTTCATGACAGAAAGCAGAATCTATTGTGATCTTTGTACATTTTATTTTTACCCACTAGATTATGAATTCTCAGAGGAGAGGAACTATATTTTATTTTTGTTTATATTCCTACTTTGTCCTTTGAATCTGTAGCACCTAGACTGTAGGACATATCATTAGATGTTTACTAGGGAAGCAGAGGACTGCTTGAGGATACTGAGCAGGAAGATAATATGACCAGTTCCGTAGTTAAGATTCTACCTAGAAACTATAGGCTTCCCCACATAGAAAAGAGATGAGAGGTAGGGAGAACTCTTCCTCGCTACCCAATCAGGAACTGAACACTGTGCTTTGCCAGTGCTCTGAGTCCTGAATGTACCTTTTGCTCCCGCCAGCAGCCCCTGAGACCTCATCTCTTTTGCAAATGGCCTATTTCTTTCCCAGACGAGATTCTAGCTGATTCCTTCTGCTATACATTTAGCAAGACATTTGCCCCTCAGGCTTCTTTCTCTTTCCACATTCATCTTAAAAAGACTGGAGCTTCCTTCTGTCCTCTCCTCCCTGGTGAATGTGGGCCACACTACCTCATTCCTGTGTGCCCTGGGGCTCCTTCTTACTAGCTCAAGCTTTACCTCCTGAAATAGATTATCAGTTCCTGAGGGGACAGGGTTATGAATTACACTCAGAAACTGCTGACCACAGTGGAAGAACTCTATCAATTAGTATTCCATTTTTTATTGATAATTCAAAACTTTGGCTATCATCGTTTTTATTTAAAAATAGAAAAACTATGAAGATGACAAAAATAATATAAAAATTAACTATAATCTTACTACTAATTTCATAAACATTGTTTATAATCTTCTTTTAGACTCTAGGTATAATTTTCTTTGCTTTCTTCCTTTAAAATATGTATATGTAGTCATTCTCTGTGTACAATTCAGTATCCTATTCTTTTCACTTGGTGTTTAAATGCTTTATTTCATATTATTTGTAAATTAGGGTAAGCATGGAGTTGATGTCTGGAGGACACAGAGTAAGTCAAACAAATAAAGGCCAAATGGAGTCTCTGCTTTCTCATAATGACAACACATTAGAGCTTTTCCATTTTTCCAAGTCTTAGTTTCTTGTCTTTAAGTTTGAAGAGCATCACTCTCTGCCTCACAATGGTGTAGGAGGAGGGGAGGAGCTGACGCATGTGTGTCAGGTCCCCAGCACAGGCTCGACACTGAGGAACACTGGCTGCTACGATCGTCAGAAGACAATACAGTCAGGTGCTCTGTAAAGAGCTACATAAATCTCAGGGATAATTATGATGAAGAAGGCATCTGGCTTCTAGAAGCAAAACAGTCCACAAGCAACTCAAATACATCAAGTGAATATTCAGATATTTGTATCTTCCAAAGAACTCTAGCTCTAGTTGTATGGTCATTTTCATCTAGGAGTTTTGGCTTTCTTTGCTTGGCCATCAACATTAAAATGACCCTTGGGACAGTTCAGAGCAATGAAGATCAATGAATTGGGCATTTTACTGAAGTTTCTCTCTGGTGAAGTTCTTTAATATACTGGAGATCACATTACTCTTCCTTATGGCCTGATATGAAAGACATTCAGTCCAGTGAAAAGGTGGAATGATGGTCAGGAGAGACTGGGAAGAGGTAGCAGGGCAGAGGCACAATGAGAAGCTAGATAGCAGATGCCCAAATACAGCTAGGCAGGAATAATTTCTGATGTTCTATGGCACAGCAGAATAACTACACAACTCATGATGTATTTAAAATAAGTGCAGACGAATCCCCATAAGGTTACCAACACATGGAAATGAAAAATATTTAAGGAGACAAAAATACTAATTACCCTGATCTTCTTTTACACATTGCATCCATGTATCAAACTAGCACACTATACTTTATAAATACACACAAATATTATGTATCAATTTAAAAAGAAGAAACAAAGAAAATAGAAAAGGAAATAGTATATTTCCTTGATAGTGGTTTTGAAAATAAAATGTTAAACTTTCAGAATAAATTGGTTCAAAGATGCAGAACCATATCTAGGCTATATAGCCTATTAGCCTGTGACTTTGAGCACATTTTCAACTTCGTTATGCTGTACTTGTAAAATAGAAAAAATACCCACTTTTGGGAATATGGTTATGAGCATTAGAGATAATGCAGATTAGATGTTTGATGCCTACACACTTTACATACTTGCAGAATAATTATGATTGTCTATCATTAATTCAGACTGGGTCACAGTTCTCAGGCAGGTGTACCTGAAGAGAGTAAAGTCATAGCATAGCAGGTAGAGATTTTACATTACTGTAGAGCAGGGGTCAACAAACCATGGCGCCTGAGACACAGGAGGCCTGCTATTTGTTTTTGTGAATAAAGTTTTATGGGAACACAGCCATATCCATTCACTTCTGTTTCTTCTAAGGCTGTTTTCATGTTTCAAAGGCAGAGCCGAATTGTAGGAACAGAAGCCATACGGTTTGCAAAGCCTAACATTTTTACCATCTGGCCTTTTACAGAAAATGTTTTCTGTGCTCTACTTTGAAGACAGAATACTTATACTCAACTCCGTCAAACTGGCCTCATCATAGTCTATAATGATTTAGTATTACAAATGTGGAGGCCACCAGTGTGGAAACCACTTCCAATTTACCAGTGTGAATACCTGCTCAGGAAAGGGAGGAGGAAAAGTATCTTATCAGCTTTAATGTTCCAAAGAGATTGTTATATCCACATCTCTACTTGTTAGGCTGTTAAGAGGTTGCTAATGCAATAGACATGACTTAGAAATTAGAAAGCCTCTCTCTCCACTAAGTAAATTGTATTAACTTTAGATAAGACAGTTATTTCTTACAAGCCTAATCTATTTTATGTACTGGTTCTCAGTGAAGAAGGAAGGCCTCTTAGATTTCAGATCCCGGATTTCCATACTGGATAGATGACTTCTAATCTTCTGAACAATATTGGAAAAGCAAGTTAAAATGAATACTTCTATCTAAAGGAAGGAGATATTTCCTAGTCACTGTGTTTGAAAAAGTACTTAGCGTTCCTTGATGTACCATTCAATAGTGATTCTCAAACTTTTGGTCTTGGTACTTCCATGCATTCTTAAAAAATGATTGATGACCCTCCACGCAGAATTTTTGTTTATGTGTGCTATATCTAGCAATACTACCATATTATAAAATTATACAATTTTAAAATATTTATTTGTTGTATTAAAATCATTATGTAATAAAAAGAGCATCTTAAGTGAAAAATACTGATATTTTCCAGATTAAAAAATAGTGAGAATGCTATTATTTTATATTGTGGGAAACCAATTTCATGACTGGCTTCACAGAAGGCAGTAGGATTCTCATATCTACTTCTGCATCTAATTTGGTGTGCTGTTAGGTGTCATTTACCCCCTGGAATACTCTATTGCCCATGTATGAGAATGAAGAAAGAAACCAATACCTTGGTATTATTATAGCAACAGATTCAACCTCATGAACTCCCTTGAAAGGACCTAAAGGCTTTGGACACCAATTGGAGAGCTGTTGTACTGTAATGCACCCATATCTTCCTACTCTACAGCTTTATTTTCCCTTAAAATACATGACAATGCCACCACATCTCCTACACATCTTGGGTGCAAGCTAACATATATCCTTACTCATATTCCAGATAGAAAATGGATGGAATCCCTGTGCCACTGGTTTTGTGAGGTATAAACATATGTGGCTTTAAGAAAGAAGGCAAAAAAAAGGCAGCTGGGTTAGAGCAGTGGTTTTCAATCTGAGATCCTTAGCTAGTAGGAGTGCTCGGAGTTCCTGCAAGGGGACTGGGCCTCAGATCTATACTATTTTTTAAAGCCAATGGCATCCTTTCCCCACATTTTCACATTGCAATTATTAAATGTATGTAGAAATCAGTTATTTTCTATAATACTTGTGAATATGATAGAAAACTAAGAACTTTATCTCATGCTGGCTTTTAGAGATGATATATTTTCTCAATTGATACATATGTTCCATGGCTGTCAATGAAAATGGCTATAAAATTGTTTAATGCTAAAAGCTCAAAAAGGGACCTCTTTAAGAACCTCTTGAGTATATTTTTTTTCTGTTTGTGATATAAACTAATCACACTCCATTATCCTGGTTCTATCATAAAAAACATTGGGGCACACTGAGTTTTCCAAAGATGAGCACCACAGTGTTCACTGTCCCCACGCGTTTGTACAATATGACCTGGCCACTCCATCAAGTCCTGGAGCCTCACTCTCCTAAATCTGAGCTGGCCTTATGATTCACTCATAACCAACAAGTGTAGTTGAAGTGATGATGCATGCTTTTCAAGGTTATATCAGAAATGACTGTGAAGCTTCTACCTGGTTTTCTTGGGATGCTCTTTCTGGGAGAGCCCAGGCAAACTCTAGGAAATGCAGCTTCCCCCAGACCCAGTCAGTACTCTAGTTGATTGTCTTAGCTGAACTAGACTTTTGGCCAGTCCATATGCCAGGCATATGGGTATAACTAGTGTATTTCTCTAGACATGCTTATCTGATAGCTGAGTATGATTTCTATCAACATCATAAGGAGAAGAAAGACCCATTTGAACCCTGACAATTTTTAACCTACAAAAATCACTAGTTACAATAAAATAGTTATTTATGTAAGTCATTAGGATTTTAGGTGTTGTGTCAGGCTGCACTAGAAAAATAAAGCAGTGATGTGTCTTTGGATAAGTCAACAGACCTTGCCTAGCCTTTGTTTACTAAAGACCTTGTATGAACTGGTTGTACAGTGTGACCTTATGCCCTGATTCGGTGACCTTTCCCTCTTTCTATCTGAGGACAAAGTCATTCAATACCAGTTGAAACTGGAGCAAGGGCCTCTGCTTTGTTTTCTGGATGGCTAGGAGTCAGAACACTATACAATCTTATTATGAAGGCCTGGGGTTCTGAGGCTCACCAATGGCCAGGGCTCTGGACTATCAATGTGACCAGTAGTGAGAATGGTCATTAGCACTGAATGAAGAACTGCAGAGGAAGCTTTCAGCTGGTGAGGAAGTATTCTTCTAACTAAAGGGACACTGTTCAAATACTTCATGGCCAACGGGCCCACTAGCAAACCTTTAGATCCCTTTGCATTGCACAGTAATGTAAATCAGCTGCATGACACATCAGAGGTACTACAGACATGGCTAAATGGAAAGAAACATTATAGACCATGAAGTGAGTAGTATGAAGCTGTTAACACGCAGAGCCACTGGCTCTTACTTGCACTGGGGAAGACATTTACAGCATTTTTGTAAATTCAGGGAGACAATGAAAAAATAGTTCAGAGAAGTGAAGGTTAAAAACTCACTACTAGCTGGGTATGATGGCACATGCCAGCATTCCCAACACTCTGGTAAACCTAGGCAGAAAAACAACAAGTTGATCCCAACAGGGCAACTTAGAGACTTAGTGAGATCCTGTTAAAAAGAAAAAAAAAAAAAAGTCTAGGAATTGAGCTTATTGAAAATACCCTTGGCTTAAGCTCCAGAACTGTGAAAACAAAACAAAGCAAATCCTCCAGGTTTCAGCCTTTCACTAATGTTAATGTCAAAAGGCAGCAGTTGTTTTCTGAGGAATTTCCATATGCTACTTTTGACAGTAGCTGAGCTAGGTACTGAGACCCATAGAATGCACTCTTAGTAGAGACGCACAATTCCTAACTACTAAATCCAAGAAGGGCCTCAATGTCCACTAACAGATGAATGGATAAACAAAAGGTAGCACTTACATACAATGGAACACAATTCTTCTATAAAAGATAACTATGAGTCATTTGTTGGAAAATGGATGCATAGTGAAATCATAATGTCAAGTGAAATCAGACACATGAGCTTAAATATTTCATGATTTTTATTAGGTGAGAAACTTAAAATATAAATAATAAAAGAGAAAAATAAAAGATAGATAGTAGGAAACAGGGAGAGAAATCTTTTACAAATGAAGGGATCCTAAAATGGAGAAAGTTGATGGGACAGGGATAAGAAAAACTTAAAAGGTGTTGTATATGTACACCAATACCCCCCAATGAATGTTATCATTATGTATTGCAAGTTGTACTAAAATAAAAAATATGATGGTTGTAAAAGTTTCACAGTCTACTCGGAATTGTTAAAACTATTAAATGGCAGTTAGCTTTTAGGGACAGAGTGTTTTCTGATGCCTCCAGGCAGAATGGATTGCCTCTCCCAGGACATATATTAAGCATCTATTATCACATCTTGTCATGCCATAGCATTCTTTTGTCATTTTTTAAAGTTTATGCTTCATTTAGCTGATGAATTTCAAGATTGTGGATTGAGACTGGGAGATCGTTTTAGGTATTTCTCTTATCCCAGTTTCTCATACATAATAAACATGCAACACAGCTCGGCAAATGAAGGATGAGTGAGTGACTAAATCACTGGATAAGATTCTGCACTGATGTATGCAGAAATGAGCAATTTTTCTAGGTGAAAATTAAATAAGATATGCCAAGATATAAGCTGTTGTTTAACACTTTCCATGGCTTTACCATTTTCAAGCAATTTTATAAGTCATTATTTGGAAAAGTAGTAGTGCATCCAGAAATCCCCCGCTCTCTAATCTTACTCTGGGAAAGTAAAGTCCTCTGTGAAGGTTTCCATTGATACACTGTATCTTTTTTACTTATAGTTCTACTTATTGGGAAATCACAAATAACATATGATGAGGGTGGGAAGGACACTTTCACCCCTTTCTAAAGCATGGCGATTGCATAACTTTCATGGCCTTTGTTTATTTACTTATTATTTATTTTTATGTATTTGGTATAAGGTCTCACTACACAGCTCAGACTTGTGGTGATCCTCCTGTTTTCAGCCTCCTTAGTGCTGGGATTACAGGTGTGCTCCACCATATGCAGCTCAGTGGCCAGCTCAGCAAGCCCGGGGGCCAGTGCTGCATGTCGTGCTGGGAATTGAACCGGTCCCTGCGCTTGCCTAAGCAGGCGCTTAGTCTACTGAGCTATTTTGCTGGCCCTCTAACATGGCCTTTGAGTGAATAGAAGTTATAATTGAAAGAGCACAGATGGAAGTTAGACTGATGTGGGACTAAACCTTTAATTTTACATTCACTAGCAGGATGTAGTGGTCATGAAAATGTGCCTTGCAGTCCTGCAGCCACACGGAATACAACTGAGTGCAGGTTTCCGGTTGCTGAGCTCTGAAATCTGTTCCTGCATTTTGCACTGTGGTTAGGATTCCAGTGCTGCTCCCAGCCAGTTACTGAGTATAGCAGGGGTATTAAAGCAGGACCCTTTCTGGAAGATGTGGGATACCCTAGAGGCTGACTTTGGCTCTAAGATATCCCGAAACTTCCTTAGTCTGTGTGGCATTCGGGAGCTTTCCACTTATGTTTTGTTCCCTTGCTCCTTCATTTGTGGTCAGAACTCTATCCCAGTCTGTTGGCTTTCCCTGATTTTCTTTTAAGTTCTCTATGCAGACACTTCTGCTAGTAAAATCCTTGCATATGGTTGTGTCCTGGTGTCTGTTACTCAGAGGTTCTGGATTGATGGTTGCATGGAATGACTTTAGACAAGTTATTTCATCTTTAAATGTCTTTCTTCATCTGCAATAGTGTTACTAATTCCTAATACATGTGGGTCATGCAAAAGATTGGATGTGATAATATATGAAAAGCTCTTAACCCTGTAATTGGAAAACACAGATGTTTAATAAATGTAGCCTTTCTTCCTTTTAACATCTTCTCTTTTCTCTGAATGTCCCTGACAATTGGGTTAAGTCATATTTTCTTGTGCATCTGACCTGTGGTATTTGGAAACAAATAAAGTCTTAGTGTAATAAAATTGTCCTATTTTAATTACAGTCCCATCCTTTTCTCATCAACTGTTTCTCAATCTGCAGAAAGCCTTACTATGCAGACCTCTCTGTAATCTTTGATCTGTTTAATAACATGGGTTTAAAGGAAAAAAACAGCTTCAGGGAAAAATCTGATTAAACTGTGTGTGATAGCTTTATTACTTCCTTCAATGAGGTCAATGCCAAACATTTTACCTTGTCATCCAATTTCCGCGCATTGAATGCAAGTTCTACGTAGTCGTCATTGCCAGATAATTCTTCAGCAATCACCTAAAGGACAAAGCACAGTCAGGCACAGTGGGAATGGAGGAGAAATGCATGAGCCAGCAAAAATCCACAACGAATGTGGGCCACAGAATTGCCCCACGAATCTAGTGAATGTAAGACACCATTTCCAGGTATTCAAGGGAATTCCCTAGGAGAGGCAGCACTAGTTAACTGGATTTCTTTTTATGTTCAATATGAGAGAATGAGGGATGGGGTCCAAGATGGAGGAAAAGATACTTGGAGTGTCAGTTAGAAAGAGGTTTTTGGACCACTGGCATTGGATAATACATCAACAATATGTCTATCTCTCTCTATATATATATCTATCTAATATATATCTATCTTTTCTACTTGGGAAATTAGTAAGTTAGAACAGTAATAGTTCTCCGTGGGTCAGACCCATAAGGGCTGGGGAGTAAAGTAATCTCTGTATTCCAAACCAACAAGAATATGCTTGTCAAAGAAATATTCTGAATCCTATTTTGGAAAGGTGTAGGACCCAGCCTCTAAGTTTGTCTCCAACGGGGCCGCAAGGGAGGATGAAAAACAGAAAGACACAGAATTAGCTTAGAAAAGAGGGGCCCTGGGGCTCATGTAGCTCTTAGGCAGACAGCCTTGAGCATTGGGCTCACCTCACTGTTATTCATTTAGACACAAGCAAACCCAGGATTCACCTGCCTCCTGTTATTCACCTCATTCTCTACACCAGCTGACCAGGTAAACACCTGGGTCTCAGCGGTGTTAACTTTTGTGGAACTTGCAATGTGCCAGCATACCTGCACAGTGCCAGAGGAGTACAGCTTGGCGCCTTCCTCCTTCGTGCCTGAACAGGATGTCAGGCCTTGATCTTATTATCTGGCCTTCTACAGAAAAGACTGTCTTTGAGCTTTCTGAGAGAGTGAGAGTGAGGGAAGGGAGAGGGGTAGGAGGAGGCAGATGAAGATGGAAGAGTTGGAGGAAGAGGGGAGAGTGAGAAGGAGCAAGAACACAGGACCTAAATGCTGAATTCCTGATAAACTTTTGAAGTAAGAGATAATACAGTCTAAGAAGCTCTTTTATAAGACACTTTCTAATATGTAATAGCTAATGAATTTCAAAGCCTTGAAATAAAAGTTGATGGAAAAAGAAAAAAAAAACAATAACCAGAAAATCATCAAAATTCTGGAGGTCACTTTTCCTTGTGTATAGGTGAAATCATGTATAAATAATTCTAGGATTTTACTGTATGTTCAGGGCCCACAGCATGTGAACATACTTATCAAACTTGTCATTTTGAGATACTAAAATTTAATCCATTGTATCTCTACTTTACATGAGCTCAATGTTTCTATTATGAATTGATGTGAACACTTGCTAGTAGCCTCTAGAAAATTTTAGTTATTTACACTTAATGTTAAAGCTAAAAATGTTTAAAGAGGAAAAGACTCAAAAAAATGTATGAGCAATTGATATTCCAAAACTTGAGTTCAGGTATATGGGAAAAACTCAAGAACTTCTTGATAATCTAGGAATCATACTACTGACATTTTTTTTATTCAGCTCTCTTTTGTCTGTTGGCATCTTGAGTGCTTTTTACGCTTTGTCTGAATGGTGGCCTTTAGCTATTTTGTAGTCACAGACACCTCTGGGAAGACAATGAAAGTTATGATCTTTTCTAGCCAAAAAGGCTTCAAAAATCTCACACCCATTTCCAGGTGTTTTCCTGAAGCTATTGAAGCCAGTGTTTTAATCCAAGGATCTGAGATTAAGAAAACTACTACATATTTAAAATTAGAAAGGAGATTAAAATTTGGCACATATATATAATGGATGTAAATTTCTAAGATGTCTTCTTAGTAAACAGGTACATTAGATTTCTTTTCCTCCTAGGGGAAAATTTATGGTAAATTTCATGCTGGGGTTATGGGCTTAGAGATGAAGCTTTGCATCTATGACTCTTTAGAGCACTGTTTGGGTCTTCAAAGACTAGTTTATTCCTTACTGGATGTGGCACTCAGAAAAAAAAACTTCAACACAGTATCGTTTAAAATATTCAAGCACAGACGCCGAGGGCATAGCTCAGAGGTACTATGTGCTCAGCATGTGAAGCTCTGGGTCCAACCCACAGCATCACAAAAGTACAATGAGACTTAAAATATTCACGCAACACACTCAAGTAAGCTCTTGTGAGAATGGTCACAACTTCCACCACTGGTAGACCTTTTGAACATGAAAAGATACGTTGTTTAAAAAAAATAAATCAGTCACTCTCCAGGGTAAAAGTAGTGTTAAACAAATTTTGCTTCCTGGCAATTTGCCTTCATAGTAATTTAGATCTATGTCTGTCTGACTGACTGTCTGTCTGTCTGTCTGTCTCTGTCTCCTTCTTCCCCTTCTCCTTCTCCTTCTCCTCCCACACTTACAGATAAATAGATCCACTGTTTTCTCTACCTTTCTCAAAAGCTCTAATATGAGCAAAATTTCAAACACTAGCATGAAAACTTAGTGTTCTATTGAGAAATATTTCCCACATTTCTCAATAGAACAACATGTAATACTAAAACTGCTCTATACTCTGCCCTGTCCAATATAGCAGCATTCAATAGGTGGCTAGTGTGGCTATGAGCACTGAGTATTTGGTTTTATTTAATTTTAAATAATTTATTTCCTTACATAATCACATGTCTACTGGCTACTAAATCAGCATAGTTTCAAACTATTTAGTCTAAAAGGAGTGTTAAGAGCTGGACTTTTGGGTTCTTAGGCAATAGACTAAACCTTGAACTAAATGTTACTAAAGAGATAGGCAGCTTTGATAATATAAAGACTCCATGCAGTTAGTTCCACATTCTTTATATGTTCAACACCACTACATTATCTTCTACTAAAACGTACTGCAATCACAGCAGGGCTTAGTGGAAATGAGTAACCTTGCTCTCAAATACTTTTCCTTTCCCATCTTTCCTCATGGTAAAAGGACTGAAATTATATTGTCAGGAAAGAGAAAGAAGGCAAACACAAAGGCAACTGGGATAGCTCAGCATTTATAGCATTGGTTCCCAATAGGCAGAGACTCTATTGGGGTACAGTGTTGACAACTAGGCCACCGGGTGCCCACCAGGTAGAGGGGCTCAGTGAGGGCTGTGGGAGGGCTCACCGTGATAGAGGATTTCCCTGCTGTGTTTCCATGCTTCAGCAAAGACTTGGACAGCTTTCTCTGGGAGACAATCTGCATAAAAGGAAACAGAGAGAGCAGACAGTCATATAACAGCCATTCTATTTTTAAACTTTTCCCCCCACAAAATTCCATATGTGCAGCTCTGTGTTAAACCATGACACCTAGGTCTGTTTGTACTCTAAAATTCAACCACAGACCTCTCTTAAAACAGGTTACTCTCTCCTTTCTCCTCTGGTGTATGCTGCAAGAAAATGCTGATAATAATTTAGTCAATTAGGAGGTGGCTTAATTGTTGGTGAAGCATATATATCAAAATTAGATGGATAATGTTGAACATGCACATTAAGATAATGTAAATGAACCATCACATGATCCCAAATTATCACCAAAGCGCCTTGCAAAGTGGGGGATGGGGAAAGGAGTTCAGTGTCTACATACGCAGCTTCTATGTCTCCAACATCCACAGTTCTATTATATGTTCATTAGAAGGCTATAAAGTAAGTCATCAGGAAGCTGATGTTCAGACAAGCCAACAGGAATAATTGGAGTCCCTTCATAGTCCAGGGTCAGTGTGTACAGTGCACTTCTCACAGTGAAAATTGTTTTTAGGAGAACCTGCCCATCTCTTATTTTCCTTCTTTACTCCCTTTTTGAAAGAGAAGATTGGCAGGCACTGGGGTCTCAATAGGCACACCACTCATGATTCCCAAAGCAGGAAAGGGTTAAAAGAATTAAGATAAAGGCATGCACATTCCTAGGGGGCAACATAAACCATTGTGGTGGGCAGCTGGTACATAAGACAGTCCCCCTTGATCCTAGCTTCCTGGTATTCATACTATGCTATAAGTCCCTCCCCTTGAGTGTGAGATAGACCCAATGCTTGCTTCTACCAAGCAGAGTATGACCAAAATGAGGAGCCATCATTTCTGAGATAATGTCTTTCTGGACCACGTTGTCACTGCTCAAGAAAGACCAAGAGATACTTAACCATGAGTACTTGGGTGGCTATATTTTACTGTCCTCACTCTAAGCTAAAAATACCAGCATTTCCAATTTCAAGGTATAAAGAAAATGCTACTATGTACTGGCTCCTGCCTTTTGTAAATGCTAGGAAATACCTTGTCTAATAAGCAGGCAATAAAACAAAGTTGTTTTATAATCTCCACCCATCTTAGCTTCAAAGAATGAGTAAGAATTAATTTCAATCTTTTCATTGTAGTAATGATGGCTACACAATGAGTTGTCATTGATGTTGCCTTTCTTAGGACTCCTGGACAAAAAGAGCAGGGATGCCCAGCTGCAGTGATGAAATACAGAGAAAAATCTGTTTTTTCCAAAGCCCACTTGTCATGTATTCTTTGTTGCTTCTGAAGCAATAGCACCAGGCTGAAAAAGACCTCAGGTCTTGTCAACAAATTAAGAAGTTGGAGTGACAAGGACTCACCTTAGCCTCGGCTGACATTTAAGACCAACAAACAGCAAATTCTGCTGGCATTAGGGTTAAAGGGGATGCACCTGCCAGAAGTCCTCTAATTTGATTCATTTCAACCTGACACTGGGTCATAGATACAAACTTTAGTGATCAACTAGTGAGTGAAGTGCAGAGAGAGGAAATGGAAATCAGTGCACTCTTTAGCTAGGCTGGACCGGAGAGACAGAAGGATCAGCTGGCTGCTGATCTGCACCCTCACATGGGTCAACGCAGGAAGCAGTTTCTCTTGCTAAGTGGGAAAAAGCTTCTAAAAGCATAGGTATCTGGTTTTTCCCCAGAATTTTATTTAAATGAGTGAAAAATAAAAACTTTTAATTCAATATCTTAAGAAATATATAATCAGATAAACATCTCCCTGGTCTTGTGATTAGTCACTTTGGAAACTAGATGGTCATTTTTCATAAGACTATTAGTAAAAGCATCTTCGGTACTTTTTAAAAACATTTTCTTGAATTTTTTTTTTTTTTTGGTAGGACAGTTTCAATAATTAACACATTGCATACATTCTTCCT